>VWZP01000751.1:1253401-1264874 GCA_013396995.1 Dicaeum eximium
GAAAAAAAAAAAAGCAAAAAAAACAACAATAAAAAAAAAAAAAAAAAAAAAAAAAAAAAAAAAAAGAATTCTTCAGATTCACTGGAGGTTTTAGTCTTTGTTTACTTCGTTCTGCAAGAGCTTCTCAATTTAATATTAAAAATTCCCGTGTTCTGGAAAAGAAACAAATTAATCTATTCTGGCGCGAGTGATATGTAGAAAAAATAAAAAAAGAGGCAGCAAAGCTCCAAGATTGTTAACCCAATTATGTGCTACCAATTCAATATGACACAGCACATTACCTCAGCAATATCCCCATAAATATACAGCACATGAGCTCTGTAGTATCCTCTCTTTCCCAGGTAAGTGAATGGTGCCAGACAAAGTGCATCCACACACGGAGGCACTGCTAAATCCATCAGGTTCTGATCATCAATTTCAGCACCCAGCGCCCGGAGTACAGCTGTGTTTTTTTCATCTGTCCTGTAACCCCAGAAGTGTCCAACTTCTACTATCTGCAAGTATAAAAATTAGACAATAACAGATTTCATATTATTATTCTACATCAAATACCAACCACATCTGAGTAAAACACATGAGAACACCCCTACTCCTGACACAACTGTTCATACACACTGCAACAATGCAGTGAAGCATTTCTGTCTTGTAATTCGGTATTTTTTTGAAAATGTTTATTTTCTGCACTACTGCAACACACTTTTTATCTAAACAGATTCTGATATAAGCATTACTAAGATGCAGGAAATTAGGAAAAGACTGCTTCCATTTTCCTAAGCCAAGTCAACATACAGAAAATACAAGGTAGTCAAGCTGACTAGACAGGTGCACAGATTTGGTGCACATTTTTTTATTAGTGACAGAAATCCAGTCAGCTACGTGTGTCAGCACATCAGCATTGTCACTGTTATGATGAGCCATATCTTAGGAAACTGGTGAGAACATACCCCTATTCAGACCCAATTAAATAAAGTAAGTCATCTTTTCAAATGTCTAAACTCGTATAACCATTTCAGACTTTATACTGAATGCTTGTGATAAAAAACCATCTTTATTTCCAATCATTAAAGCTCACATATTAAAACAGAAGTAGCATAGACAGTCAAGTGATTGCAATGGGTCTGATAAAATTCATTTTTTATCCAAGAGATTTAGCTGACTAAAAGAAGGAAAATATTCTTTTCTCCATTTGCAAAACATGCCACTACTAACAAGAGCTGTTTTAATACTTTATCTTATCCTTCCCCCTAGCTCAGTGGTTTGAATGTTTTTATTATTTCTATTTCAGCAGCATATACATTCCTATTACTCAACTAATGAAGATAGCTAACCCAAGATTTAAAAATCTCAGCTTCAGATTTCAGAAATATTTGTGTATACACAGAATATTCCCCTAATACTTCTCTGCAAGAAATAATATTTTTCCTGAATGAGCATATGCTCATTCAGAAAATTTATTAATCTCATTTCTCATATGTAAATTTTCTGAAGAAAACTGGCAGTTAATAACCAGGTAAATGGCCCAAATACCTTTGATTTTCATTTGTATCGTTTACACAAGTATTTTACCTCTTCCATTAATCCTCTTTACATTTATGTCTACTTCCAGCTAACATTTACTGCCAGCAAATCCCACAAATTTTGTCAAGTGCAAACATGTGAGTACTGTTTAACAAAGAACTACTAAAAGTAAGACCAAGAATATTCCCCACGCTTCTTACAGACACCTTTGGACTAAAAACAGTATCAGTACCCAATTTTTTAACATAGGCTTTTCAGGTATTAATCCTTGTTAAGCTATCTAGGTACTAATTATTAGATACGACCTACTGCAGATATAGAACATTCCTACCTCTGTTACCCTGATGGACAGAAAACGACTTGGGATCATCTTTGACATCTGTAAATCACCAAATGAGATTTTCACAGGCTCCACTGTCTGCTTCTGACAATCCACATTTACTCTAAAATGGAATGAAGATGCTAAATACTTGACTCACAAGGGAAAACTCAAGAGGATGAATTTTTTTCCTTTTATCTGCTTCCCAAGGTATCCCTAGGGCAAATTTATGTACTTAATTACTTTTATTTAGAAATACAAAATTTTATTAGAACAGAAAACAACCACACGGAACCAAATTACTGCAGAGTAACTGTTTCAACTGCAATATAACCAAACACAGAAAGATACATACCAGGACACACTCTGCCATCACTTTATTGGAAATTGCAAAGATTAAGATTAAATAGTGAGGCTTTTCACTATGGCATTTCCTTCCAAGCTTATATTTTAAAAATGCAGTATACAAAAAACCCAAACAAATTCAGCAAATTTTTATAGAGAAATTTATATATATATATATATAAAATATTCCTTTTACTCAATGAAAGGTAAGGTAAGAACTTGAACATTAAGTCTTTCAGCCTAGGAGACTTGAGTTCCTCAAGAATCAATTTTCACAAAGATTTTAAGTGCTGTTTTGGGCAGAGTGAAGATGTTTAAAATATTCTATTAAAAGCTAGTAACAACTGGAAGTAAAATACTCACCTGTACTTTAACATTCTCATTCCTGCCTTCCTATTCTAGATTTCTTATTTTAAAATACTGAAATGGCTGCAGACTAATCTGGAGCTAAGGCAGAATGCCATTTTATCAGGTTACTTGTATGACCTGAAGCTCAGCATAACACTGGAACAAACATGCCAGATTTTCTGAGCAAAAGCAGGTGTGGACCAAAGAGACTCAATTCACTGCATTCCTCAGCATTATTTCCTATTATGCTGTTACACCTCATGTCCTTGTATTTACCCTGTTTCTTCTGTTAAGGTCTGTCTATCTCGCTTTCTTTTTTGTCCCCAAATGCTACTCCTTATTTATTTTGGTTATCACAATCCCCACATTGTCTCTATCAGGAAGAGAAATAACTATGTACATCCATATTTTCATATGCCAAAGGAAAATGAAATAGAACCTTGAGGGCTGGAGGGGAAAAGATGACTGTATACTCTGAATTCTCTTGAACAGCAAAATACCTTTAACTATAAAGAAATATTTAAAACAAGCACCTTATTTCCAGCCCTGAAAAGACATTCTGCTTAGACAAAGTTTACATCTGTTTTTTGAACCTAACGTTTTTTTCCTTGGTGACACTTCCAAGGAAATTCTTGCTGAATCCAGCAAACCTCATTTTGCTGCAAAGAAACACATTTTACATATGCAATACAATTACCTTAGAAATTCCAAACCTGCAGCTGCTGCACCTTGCACTTGTCTTCTGATTTCCTCTGGATGATGAACACACAGCTCAAAAGGAATCTTCAGCTGTGACATCTTGACTGCCAGGTACACTTCAGGAAGAACCTTAAAGACCTCCTTTGGATTACGGGAGAACTCCACAAAAGCCCTGTTTAACAACAACAACAAAAAAAAAAAAGAAAATAATTTTTTTCTCCCTGTCTTTATCATAGCAGGCCAGCAAACAATAAAAGGTAGGTTCCTCACAGGCTCTGCCTACTGCTTTTATGTACCTGAAAACTTAATTAGAATGATGGTGATAAGAAAACTTTCTAACATTGTCACCAACACACGCCAAATTTAATGCAAATAGGATGTGAAAATATATGTGAACAAGGAAGGCATTAAAGGTTGGAAAAGGAGTAAGAAGGGTTACATGAATTCAACTTTGGGCAATCACAGGCTGAAATTAGTCAGATTATCAGCTCAAAAAAGCCATCAGACTGTACAAGTGAGCTAAATTCAGCATAACAGACAGAAATAAATACAGACAGATGAGTTGCAATTACGGACCACTGTTACAGAACAGAAGAATCAGAATCAGAAGGCTCTACCTCAGCTAGCTTATCTAATGTTATTCCAACCAATTTACATCAGACTTCAAAGCCACCTATTTAACTCTAACCAATACATTAAAAATAAGTTACTGATTCCCAAGAGTGAAGAAATTAACTAAATTCGTCAGTACATCACTGCAAAATTACTGCTGCATTATTGGATTTGTAACTGAGAACATAAGGCAGGATACTTTATTTTACACTCACCTGGATCCATTGTAGGAAATGGATTTTACCTGCCCACACTGTCTAAGCAGTGACTGCAACTGTTTATGGTATATATATCCATAGGGAGGAATGTTCTTCAGCTGTAAAGAAAAATATGTTAAATTTGGATACATTCAATTGCTTTAATACATTTTCAAGTTCACCTAAATAGTTAGGTTTCTCCTTCACTTGAGCTGCAACCATTATGTACAAATCTGAACCCCAAACAAATTCCAAAAGTGCCAGATACTATAGTACATTCAAGAATCTCAAAGGACAATAAAAAGCACTGTTTTGCTGCTAATAATGCCATATTACTTCAAACTAGTAGATAAACTCTAAATGAAGCAAATTAATTTGTAATTATATATATTAATCTGCTATTTGTTCCAAAAAGCTGTCTAGTGTCTCTTGATTTTGCCTGTAACAGAAGAACACTGGAATGCTATGATTCTTTTTCCACAATGGGGAACTGTATCCTGTAGAGTATCCTGCACAGCCTGGGAAAGTGAAGGACCTCCAGCTCCTGCATATCCTGGCAAACCGATCACATGTTGAATTACTGAGCGATGGTGGGACAGCTGCACAACTGGAAAGCTCTCTCACATGGATATACACCTCTTAGGGGTGACAAAGAGCAATCCCCCTGGTCTTCCTTGTGTAGAGGTGTAACTGCAGTGTAAGCTTTCACAACTATTAACATGCAACTAGATTCACATGTCCATTTCACTCACTTTTTCTTAATAGTATCTCATAGGAGATCTTGATTTAATACAGAATCATGAACTCCTCATTAGCAAGTTCAAACTTTGAGACTTTGAACTATTTTTCAGAGCCTATGCAACTGCCTATTCTTTTCTTTGGCTCTTACAACTTTAGGCAGGAAAACACACATTATTTTTCCACAATGCTCCTATGCACTGAGGTTACAGCACTAAGATCAGCTGCTGGTCAAAACCATAGTCTAGGTTAGACTGCAGAAACTGCCTCAAGGGAAGATAATTCAGAGAGACCCAGAGAGTGGGAGGTTTAATTGTCTTTATATCTTCAGCACACCATTAGGAGCAGCATATGGCTGCAAGAATCTCTCCAAGTGAGAGCTCAAGGAACTTGCAGCATTTGTGCCCAAGGTGATCATTTACACTGATGAAGACACAGCAGCTACTTCTTCCAAGGTAGCAAGCAGTTGATATAAGAGCAGATCAAGAATTAAATACATTAAAATTAAGTAGCTGTTTCAATCTACCAATTTAATATTAATCAATGCTGCTGTGGCAAGACTAGTCTTTATTCCACAAGACTGAGTCTAGTGTGATATTTTGCTTAAATATCCTTAAATAGTATGGAGCACAAAAACATCCCTTGTCAACAAGATTTTCTGACTCTCCTTTTTTATCTATTTTCTCTTGTGACAGTAGAGTCTATTCTTTGAGGCTCGTTGGTAGATTTGGTTTCTTTAAGCACAGGTCATGGCTGTTTTACAGTGTTATACCTAGTTCAGATACACCAAACATTTTCTTAGTTTAGACTGCACAATTTTGCAAAATCAACACAGCCATTTTAAAACTGCACATATGCAATCAGCTGAAAAGCAATTTTAGAAGATAAGAAACCCAGTGCAACACCTGAGTAACCTTAAAGCAACAAGCACATATGCCATGCACTAACAAGCAGATTACAAAAAAAGTAACACTGAAATTGCAACACTACATTAAGTACTCAGTGAAAAGTACCCTTGATAATTCTGTTCTATTTCTCCAAATATTTTTTTAGTTTGATGAAAGCTGTTTGCCTGTGCAAGACTAGCAATCAAATGCATAGAGGCAGTTCTCAGGACTTCTTTTAAAATTGCCCACCTACACAATGTTTATTGTATTGAAAGAAAGGAAGGTGGGACAGACTTCACCAAGCAAGGATCAGAGTAGGTAATTATTTCTCTCTTTGCCCAAGTCAGAACAGAACTTGTAAACAGCATTCAAATGCTTCATATTTCTGTTACTTGATTGTTAATTAAGTCATTAACCTTCTTAACATACCATTACAGTGGTTTTTGGATCCTTGCCAGCAAGGTCTTTTGCAGCAATTTCTTCATTACATTTTCCAAAAGTATAGTAGTTTGGATAGAAAGCACCAGCTATTACCACCTGAAATCATGAAAATATTTTGTGAAACACAGCAGATTGTATTTCGTTTCTTGAAATGAGATACACTAGCAACATACAGATCTTCAGATGAGTATTTTCTCCTGTCTCTCTCCAGGAATTACCAGAACTGGAGACTAAACACAAATTCACACAAATTCTTAAAATTTTTTTTTGTGAAAAGAGTTCAATTTCTGGAACAATTATACAACATTTTAATGCTTTTTTTATGCAGACTTAGTCCATTCTATTGGTTGAAAACTGTAATTGTTAGTTTTGATTTCAAGAGCCTAAATTTAAACAAATTCACACAAAATAGCTACAGGTTAATTGTTCAGTTTTCAGGCTGTATATTAAAATGTTCAACTCAATTCAGCTCCAAGAAGTTCACTGCTTACACAGTTAAACCAACTGCCACTGAAATGATAAACAGATCTGTGAAAATAAAATCACTGCTAATCAGTCCAAATAATCAAGTAATTTAACTGGAAATTAGACAAAGTTAAAATAGTTACATAAAATTCCTTGCACCCCCTCCCCACTAACTAACCAAGCCAGTGTTCAAATAAAACTACTCATACAAGGGATAATATAATTTTCAATTGACTAACATTAACCATCCTTCTACACTGCCAATACATTGCAAAAAAAAATTGCTTTTTTTCTACCCAAAACTGCTACAGCCACAGAGATTTTTGGAAAATGAGTGTAATACTAGTACATCAATATTATGAATTCAAAATTATGAAAATTGATATGAAAACTCAGCTGCAAATTTTGCAAATAGCATCTCTTCATGACAGTAAAGCGTTACCTGCAAGATGAAGCGTTGTTTGCAGACATATTCCTGGTCCACAGCAGATGGTTGAGCTTTAACATGCATGTTAAATGCACTGACTCTCCTTTTCAAGTTGTGAAATAACACCGCCACCTGAAATTTGATCTCTAAATTACGTTTAAAATGGATCAAACCCAACCACAAACTGAAATAAAATATGTTAGTTAAAGTCTGAAATAACTGGACAAACTCCCTTCCCTTCTCAGGTGACTGGCAAGCATTTCACCAATATACTTGCTCACTCACAGCAGCTTTATGTTGGAAAATAATTTCAGTACTGTGACTCAAGCAGTTTTCCCAAAAGCTATAAAATAAACCTATACAATTAGCAAATAGTACTGCAGGTTTCTTAAAAACATTAAAAATATGTTGAACAGTTAATAGTTTAACCACTCTGTTTATCCTTATAAAAAACAACTCTGAAGTCACAAAGCGTATCGTGCATATATGATACAGAACAAAATTAGGAAAAGAACTGAAATAACCTTTTAGAAGATGATATTCTCTATTTAAATAATTTTAGCTTTCTAACTTAGGAGGTAAATCTGGAATTCTGCACCCAACTGCAGCAGTGACCATGCTGCACCCTCAGTTCAGCAGACAACTCTGATTACTGTGAGAGATCAAACTTAGGCCCTCCAGCAGAACATATTTAAGCTTTCCATCATCAGCATTTCCAAGGAACTCCCACAAGTAACCACTGGTCCTCTGACCACACAGTGAATGCCTTCACTCTCCCAAATCATTCTGGAGCAAATGTACCAAGCATTGTCCACACAACTTTTTTGTAGCTACATTTCCCTTCCCTTTCAGCTGCTGGCAGTTCTAGCACACTACTAGAACAAAAACCATTGCCAGAAAGAATCCCCACGACTGAATGAAACTCACTTCCACACAAGGGATTATGAAATTAGGATCTTGAGATGCAGCAAATAAAAGCCCCCAAATCTTACTAAGATTCTAAACTCCTCACATATTATGTCATGCACAACCTCTTCTGGCATTATCTGAAACGGAGCCAAGAGAGGCTACCATGTGAGACTGATCATTCCACTGTCCGCTTTTACAGAACTTGCTTTTCTCTCTTTTTTTTGTGTTATCATATCTCCAAGTCATAAAACTATTGTCATTTCTTATCCAGATGGTTGCTCACTGTCAAATTGTATTTTTATTTCCTGTGCTTCCTGAACACAGGCCAGAGGTAAAGGCCTGTGCCATGCCAAAGGTACGAACTGGTGAAATAAAGGCCATTCTGCTAATCAATTACTCAGGAATCTTATTTATTTTCCCCTCAATATAGCAAGTTAAGCTTGAAGCCAATTGTGATGTTGAATTTTCATTAACGGCTGCAGTAATGTTAGCAACAAAGCCCCAGGGATTCTCATCTCTCAGGCCTCACTATGTAACTGTATTTGCTTAGAGTCTTCCCAACCAGAAGACAGAAGTTAATTAACAACACACAGCAGTCACACCACAACCAGTGATCTGAGAAACCTATAAAATTACCAAATAATACTGCAGGTTTCTTAAAAATGTTAAAAGTGTGTTAAACAGTTAATAATTTAGCCACTCTGTTTATACTAACAAAAGGAAAATGCCTTTCATCTAAATTCATACTTCATTTTAAGAAAATATACATCTATATATAGATAGACATGCAACACAGTAGGTTTATCCAAGATCTTAACACTTACAGAGAATGAGGAAAGTTAAGTCCTTCTGCTTATAAAAGCTACTACCTATTTAAGCTTACCTCTTTGATCTTGTTTATATGAACACAATTAGATCGACCCCACTCAAGCTCTTCCTGAAAAATAAAGTTACAACTTTTTTCTTCTACTGCTAGTAAACTTGATCTCACCTTCTTCTGCGTGGACACAAATAATAGTTACATACAGCAGCAGAAGAATTTAATCTCATTTCACAGCTTTGCATTCATAGTAAGTACTGTGACATGTATGAAAATGCAGGAGAGTTATGTATTGACTAAAACTATACTTTGGCTATCACCAATGCAGCTGTGGGTCATCTCAACTTTCCATTATCAACCCACAAGTCGAAGTACTCTGTGCTGCTACTAAAAAACCTACTTTGAGATTCCCACCTAGAGAATGACAGGAATGCTAGGGTTTGAAAAGACCTCCAAGATCCTCAAGTCCAACCATTAACCCAGCACTGCTGTGTCCAGAACTAAACCATGTCCCCAAGTGCCACACCCACATGCCATCTGAAGAAATCTGTGGATGGTGATTCCACCACTGCCCCAGGCCATTTTCTCTGCTCCTATCACTTGGGAGAAGGGGTCAACCCCCAACTCAACATAACCTCTTTTCAGGCACTTGTAGAGCAATAAAGTCTCCCCTGAGCCCCCTTTTCTCCAGACTGAAAACTCCCACTTCCCTCAACAGCTCCTCACCCTGGAAAATTGTGCTCCAGACCCTTCACCAGCTCTACTGCCCTTCTCTGGACATGCTCCAGCACCTCAATGTCTTCCACTGTTTTCTACACAGGACTCAAGGTGTGGCCTCACCAGTGCCAAGTATAGAGGGGAAAAAATATTAGTGCCCTGGTCCTGCTGGCCACATTACTGCTGATACAAGCCAGGATGCTGCTGGACTTCTTGGAAATCTGGGAACACTTACAAAAAACTCAGAATTTCTTTCTCTGAATGCACATCTTTATCACACAGATTCTGGTCATCCTGGCTACTTGTAACTCAGTGTATGTTATGCACTGGTGATCATAAAAGATACTACACTCTGAAAGAACAAGGGAAGTAAGAAAGGTTTTATCTTGTACACGCAAAAGAAGGACTGGAGGCAGTTACTGGGGGCAAGCTACTGGTTTTTGTGACTGATGCACTTAAACATCTTTCCATCTTTCAGGAACTTCTGAGGGGGCAGAAATATGTGTATTTAAAAAGTAGAGATACTTATGCACAATAAAAGTATTTCTTTGAACTACAGCTCAATTGCCCTTTTTAGGTTGGATTTCAAACCCTCTGGCCACTGTTGACTCATCTGTGGAGGGGACTATCATAGGGGATTGTCTTCAAATAACTCTACACTGGATTTGAATGCTCATTTTCTCTCAAAGCCTAGCCTATTTATGTATGAAAAGTCATAATTATTATAAATAAACATTGCTAGCAAATACTCCTTACTTTTCATACTTACTATGAAAATAAAATACTCCACCACTTAAGTCACCAACCTTGAATAGAGAAGAAGAAAGAAAATTTAACTAACCATGTGATTTCTCAGCTTCCCTTTTTCTTTGCAGGCCTGCCATGCCTAAGGAAAAAAATGGTGTAGTCAGATACAAAATATAGTGCTTTAGTAATAATTACTACAAATATTAATTGGACATTTAAAACGGTAAGTTCTTTTTTTCATATCAACATTGAAGGTATTTTTTTAACAACAGGCTGTCCACCTGGCTTTATGAGAGGAAATGGATGGTTAAAGCACATACAAACATCCACAAATTATTAAAACAAATTGAATGCTTTAGTTTGACACTGTACTAAAGCAGATTACTTTCAAAACTATTTTTTTTTCCTCCTTGCTTTGGGACAAAAGCAGTGAAATGATTGATTCAGTTAAGTTCAGATGCAAATGCCTCCCAGAAAACTGGGCTAGAAGAGAAATTAAAATAGCCAGCATATTAATGAAAATTACTTCATTATTAGGCAGCTTATGACAGATGCCTACAGAATCCATTCCTAGTCTGACAGCAAGTCACCTCATAATACAATATTCCAGCTTACTGGAGACACTGACTACACACAAGGCTGAACAGCCAGACTGCATTTCCCTACCTTGACAGAAAAAAAGGAATCTAATCTGCACCAATGAGTTTGGAAACAAACTTTCCTGAACTTACCTGCTCTTTTGTGATACTAAGCCATTCAAAACAAAGCTTTCACATCACTCACACACAGAGATACTTCACTGGAAGCTCTGTCTAAATGTTTGTGTTTATTCTCCAGGACAACATACTGGTTTACATGAACAGCATCTCCAGATGAATTGGTGATAATTACCAGGTGACACAAGGGAAATATATAACAGAATAGGGGGAATTCAGAAAACATTCTTTTCGAGCCTCAGGATGAGTGGATACATGCGCCATACATGCCTGCATATGCTTCAAAAAATTCTAACAGCAGAATAGGAAAAAAAACCAAGGCAGTTTTGACTGAATGGCAACATGCTCAAAAAAAATTAATAAATTAAATCAGCAGCTGAAGATTTTGGACTCTCCAGAAGATTACAGAACACATCAGAGCATGCATTATATAAAATGCTGGAATTTGAATACCAAGTTCCTCCAGCAGAAGCCTTTGCTGTGCTGTACCAGTTCTGCTTCTAGGAACATCTGACCCCTGTCCGTGGTACCGAGCTACCAAACAACCAAGAGTAAAAAAAAAAAAAAA
>VWZP01000751.1:1264909-1491235 GCA_013396995.1 Dicaeum eximium
AATTTGCACACAACCATCCCAAAACCACTCCACATCTCTGGCATTTCATTTTTGGCTATTAGAGACAATTGGAACTTTACACAATTGGACAAAGACTTCAAAAAACATCAATATGTAGCTATCAGTAATGTGAAGTTTTTAACACTGCGAAGTAAAAATGCTGCACTGGTCCTACAAAGGTGAGAATCTTCATCCTGGTCTATCCAATTTTACTGTAATCTAAGCTAGAACAGAAGACTTACCCTAAACGCATTCAGAACTGCAATACAGTCACTCCTACTATTCCCAGCAAAAAACATTTTTTTCCTGTCAATACAAACAAGAACTATTAGCAACAATACATTTTGCAAATATTGCATGTATTACATAGCTCAGTAACACCCTCCATGTCTTTAATAAACATGATCAATACATTTATTGTGATTACTTGTTCTTTTTCACATCTCCTCGCTGAAGGAGATGCTCTGTATGAGCAGGACAATAATAAGTAATTGTCCTTG
Organism: Dicaeum eximium; assembly: GCA_013396995.1. NCBI lineage: Eukaryota > Metazoa > Chordata > Aves > Passeriformes > Dicaeidae > Dicaeum > Dicaeum eximium. The sequence continues at coordinate 1,265,410 of VWZP01000751.1, forward strand.
CTATGTAAAGAACCATTTTAATAGATACTGCCACATGAGAAAGGCAAAGCTGAAGAACCAGACCTTGTGCTCAGGAGACTGAGTTAGATCTGTGACTTATGTTCCCTAATAAATAGATTCCAGTATCAGCTGCCTGGAAAAGCTTCTTTTTGCACTGCTTGACATTTTAACAGAAAATTAGACTCATGACATGGAAAATTATATTCAGCGATCAACTTTGCCCTCTGCTCTCAAATGTAGTTAGGAAGTTATAAAAGATTTGGGGTACTACCTGTGTGCATCAAAATGCTTTTTGAAAGGTACTGCAAAAAAACTCCGCAAAGACAGTGCTGCAGCTACAACAAAAACAACTCAAAATTAAAACCTGCCCATCATTTGATTTTAGAGAAATGTTCTCACATGTTCTTCTTTCGGTTACCTATAATAAGGCATTCCTCTAAGCATCCAAAGACATGCCCAAGGACTATCAATTTTCCAAGGTGCAGGTCCACTGGCAACTGTGTCAATACCATTCCTAAGAAAGTCAGCTCACCATCATGCAGATTTTCTTCTGTTTGCACATGGGTTGTAAGTGCTCCAAGCTAGAGAAATGAAAATGTATTCACTTGTAAAAGCTGACTAAGTAAATCTAAGACAAGTTTTACAGCCTGGTACTTTGGAAACCAAAGCTACTACATATACTGGATATAAAAGCAAGCTACAAATGATGCGAGTATTATTTTCTTATGCACTTTGGAAAAGAAAAAGGTTTAATGCAATGAAGATTCTTCCTTATCTTTATAATTGAAAATCAAAATCCCCATCCTCCTTGTACAGGTGAGAAGGCTTACCTCTAAAAATCATACAGTGTAAGAGTCTGATTTGTTACTTATTCATAAACAATGTCACCTATGGAGTTTAAGTTATTTTATGTCTATTTCTCTTTCTTTCTCACCATACATGCTAGCCCTCAAAGAGTATCATTACTCTCCGATGAAATTACATCATGTTTTAAAGATGTAACGGCAGAAATTACTCTCAGAAGGATGATAACCCAACAATAGACCAAGGTGTGAAGGACTCTCTAGACACAGTTCATATCTGAGGTTCCAGTTAAGACTACAATTGTTGTTGCGCCCAGTGGTGAATCAGGACTCTTTGACTCCAATATCAGAAGGTTTAAACCATTTATTAAAAAGACTCTATTGATCAGAAGGAATTTGGGCTATATGTGCCCAAGTTCTGAGGTAACATACTTTCTTCATCATGCTCAGTACCAGACTGCTAGAATGCTTAGAATTCTAAGATAAAAAACTGTCTACTTCATTGGTCAAGAAAAAGAAGGCTCCCATTCCCCATGTGGGCGACAGGGTAGCCAAACACCACTTGTCTTTGAAACACACACAGCTCAAAGATATGTTTTATCAAATTCTGTGTTTAGAAGTGAGCTTTCCCATGGAAGGAAAAATTTAGCAAGTTTGCACCCAAGAAACTTACAAAATATCGTAACTACATACTACTACCTTAAATACAAAGAACACCACTTCTGCAGTACACTCCTATAACCTTGATTTTAACAACATTAAAAGGAAGCCTACCTCTTTCAGCTGAACTATTGTACGTTCAATGTCACCTACACTGGGTGGAGAAAGAGCTGTTGCCAGCAAGGCTTTCGGCTCCCCCATATCAAGCTTCTTTAATTTTAAGACTGTAGCTCCCAATGGACAATGCTGAAGGAAAGACAAGATTATTGTTACTCTCCCCTCATGGGAAGTGTGACCAAGTGTTTTACATGAAAAAGTAAGTTCATAATTTAGCCAAATTTGAAATTAATTGTGTACAACAAGGGGTTTTTTTCTTTTGAGTAGACTGCTTATTTCTAATCCATATCAATTTTACTGCTATACTTTATCTCCTTCTATAAGGAAACTACGTGGAATGATCTTTGTCAATTAGTTATCAAGTTGAATTCTAGTCATTGCTCTTAGTTATTAGTAACTATTCCAATCGTCTTCAGAGAAAATAAAGCAAAGCTTCCCTGCTATGACTACATGCATTAAAGAAAACCTAATCCTAAACCCAAAAGCCTTACCAGCATCTCAGGTTCTGATTTCTCTGGAATACAATGTGCCCAGAAGTCCTTGCATATGAGCCTGTAACAATAGCCCTTGGAAACACGTCCAGCACGACCTTCACAGAAAGGAACACATCACCAATTTGTCAAGTGCTCAAGTTTTTTCCAACCCATCCATCTACAAACCCTCTGGGCAGCTGAGCACCACACGACAGCTGATGCTGCAGGCTGAGCAGTGTTCTGCTCTCTCGCAGCACACAGGCCCAGAGGACACATAAGGGTAGGACAAAAACAATTTTCCTTTCATAGGAGCAGTAACTAACAAAAGAATTACATAACTACTGCACTCAAATACCTCTTTCGCATAACTGCCCTCAAATCAACAGCCATTTTTCTCAGCTAAACAGCCATTTCCTATTGGACTCTATAGCTAGAAAATAATCTTCAATATAAACAACTTCTAAGATACACTGATAAACAGCAAAACATCTTTATGATCTGTTTACAGAAAACACAATGATTCAGAAGTCTATCTTGGCAAATCCGAACAACCATTCACTTCAATCAACTAAAGGGTACTCCTCTCTGTGGGATACTCCATTAGAGAATCAGGCCACATTTTTAAGTCACATGCACAACAAGCCCAAGTCTTCTACACAAAATGCTAGTTCTACTGGTTGCACTTCTACTGTATTGGCTGGTTGCTGTGACCTATGCTGACCTGGAACCAAATGGAAATAAATCTGTATATTGGGGTCCATGGGTTCACAGTGAGGTCTTGAAAGGGGTGGTTTATTGTGGTGGCTTCTGTGAGAAGCAGCTGTAAACTTCCCCCATATCTGACAGGGCAAGAGTGCGAGGAAGAAGCAGCAGCAGAGAGAATGCATGATGAACTGACCACAATCCCCAATTTCCATGCCCCTGTAACACTAGGGAGGACAAGGGAGAGAAACTAGGAGTGAGTTCAAGCCTGGGAAGGAGTAGAGGGAAGCTGTTTAAGATTTGACTTTACTTCTCATTACCTGAGACTGATTTGTTTGGTAATACAATTAAACTAATCTCCTCAGGCTGAGTCTGTTTTGCGTGTGATGGTAATAGCTAAGTGATCTCCCTGTCTTCATCTCAAACCCTGAGCTTTCTGTCACCATTTTTCTGCCCATCCAGTTGAGGAGAGTGATAGAGCAGCTTTGGTGGGCACCTGGCACCCAGATGTAATTGTAAAGACCCCATAATACCTAAAAATTACAGTATTTTTAGAACTGAAAATACCACTGCAATTAATTTATTTAGTACCATTTTTGACTGAAACTAAAAAGATTTTGGTATTTAAGAGAACCCCCCTACTAGAAGAGCCAATAGGGAATCTTAATTATGCTTGTGCTATGAACATTGGTGTAAACAAGAAACACTGCTGTGGGTATTTCAAATCATTAATAGTAACATACATACATCAAAGTTTCTTTTACTGCTGCATCTCACAAGCAGTTCATAAATACCCAGCAGTAGCTATCACCGCTTTTTAAAAATGGCCTGTGACAAAAAAATTGCTATTAAATAACAGAGACTACATGGTCTGTGAATTCTAATATTTTTCAATAAGATACAAACACTCCTCTGCAAATATACTTAAGAAAAAAAAAATTCACACAGAGTTGTTTAATCCCATTTTTATACCCTATCAAGTATTAATGGCCAAAAGAATCTGTTCTTGTTACTATTAATACAAGAAAAAGCAACAAAGAATTGTTCATGAAGGTCAGCTTCTAAAATTCCTTTGCGTTACCTACTGTCATCTTACCTTTTCTTTGATTACAGTTTGACTTCGATGCCCAGCAAAGCCTCAAACTTGGGTAATTAGTCTCCTTATCGCAAAACAAAATCTTAGTTAAGCAGAAATCTATCACTGCAAGTAAAAAAAAAAAAAATTCCTCATGGCAGTGGAAAGAAATACGCAAGAATAATCTGTATTACCCGTAAAGTCTGAATAACTTCAATAGCAATAAAAAGAACATCAGATATATAAACAACCAGAACCAGGATATTCTGAATACTAATCAAACTGCTAATAGATTTTACTATAAAAACAATAAATCATTGCAGATGACACTCATTAAAAGGCAGTAATTTTCCATTTAGAAACCCTGTATGAAAATTTGCTTAAATGGATGCAATTATTTCAAAACATAGTCAGAAGGTGACTAAAAATCTTAACTTGTGACATGAGGTCTGGCTCTTCTTGTTATTTCATTTAAGATTACCCTCTAGTGAAGATTTAAACCAACCTCCCACTCACTAGCTCTATTTGTTCATATATTCAGATTTCTCTGTTGTAAAAGAAAGAATTCAACACTTCAACAGCAATACTTTCAACAGTGACATATCCTGGTGACCAAACCTAGCACAAGTATGGCAAACATTACAAACACCGTGTACACAGAATTACAAGATTTAGACAACTTACCATACTTAACATCAGGAACTGTTACAGAGCTCTCAGCTACATTGGTAGCTAGAATAACCTGAGTTTTGAAGCAAAAAATGAGCAACGAATGCATAAACAAAAATGTTTCTACATGAAAAATCCCACTTGCTATGAAGAAATATAAATGTAATGGCAATACAGCATTTCTGCTCTGCATAGTAAAAAAAAGCAATACCACACAAGGACAACACAAAACCTTTTGTATTTTCTTGTTCTGAGCTCAAAAAAACATAAGAAATTAGTATAGCATTAGGGCAGTATAGAGGAAGAATGGAAATATTTCCTTGTGCCTTTGCCATAAGGAAACATCACAGTATTGGCAGCAGTACTCTCTTGGGAACAGCAGATGAAGAAAACCACGGTACAAAGTGGGTAACAGTCTCCCATACTGGGAGACTACTTTAGGTGTATTCAGTGCCACCCGCAGCACTCCCTTGTCGTGCAGGTGCAAGAATCAACGTGCACAAACCATTCTGAAATATAAAAGCAGCAGCAGGCAATAGTTTAAGAGTAACTTCCTTACAGTTTCTGCACTTCTCTTGAGGTCTACACACCAGATAAAACAACAGCTTGGTAAGAAAGGCCATCAGTTTACACACTGAAAATCTTAAAGTGCTTTGTCCTCATAAAATGGTTTGGGTCAGAACAGCTAATATTACTTAAATACATTATTATTTACTACTACTACTCTAGCAAAAGGTTTCCCATGCTGTAAAAGAGTCATTACTTAAAAATATTTACTTTTCTGTAGCCAGGAACCGTAGCTGAAAATACTTTACTTTGTTCCTCCAATGTTGCACATGCATGAAGTGGGTATACTTGCCACCTAAAGAAAATATATTAGTGAAGTATTTACTGATGCAAGAATATTAAAGTTGATTATGCTTCTGTGCTAAACCCTATTATGCACTTAAAACTCATACATCTGAAAGACTCATATTCAGGTTTAACTGAACTGAAACAAATGTGGTCTAACTTACCTTTGATATTTATCTGAGAGGCATGAGTGCATGTATCTTATTTCACCTAAACCTAGGGAAAAAGTAATCATGAATTTATTTTTCATTTCAGTCATCAGGAACAATTCAAAAACATCTATTTCAATTATTAACTGCCTGTCATTACTACCTCTTTTTCACCAGATAATAAAATGGTAGAACTACTAAACAGCAAATGTAATAAGTCTCTGAAAACCAGTGAGTCAATTTTTGAAGAACCATTTGACATTGATTTTACACTTAATAAAGATATAAAGGCCATTTGACAACACCCCATTATTAGCCCTTCTTTTACTTTCTTACAACTGACAATACTCACCACATGCTAAATATCTGGTTTAGGCTATAATTGGGTATTTGAGCCAAAACAAGTTCTTTCAAAGAGCAGGGCCAAGGGAAAAATAAATAGCTATTTCTGACTTAGCCATCTCACCTTTGGCCACTCCAATGCCCATTTTCTGGGGCATGCATTTCATATCTGCCAGGGGAAATCTTATGACTAAGGGATTTTTTCCTATCTTCCTGAATACCTCCACAGACATAAACCTTTCTGAGAAGCTTAGTTTACTTCTTATTGAGACTTCAATTCCAAAAGCCCCGTTTTCAAAAATCTGTCCCACACTGGACTTACCTGGAGGTTGTTTTTAGGATTAAAAGAACTAAAAGAAGTTTGATTTATGTTTGGCAGAGCACACTCTGAATCATCACTGTTAAGAGTAATTATTTTAATCAGTCTAGTAATTACTGACTAGACACAGCAGGCAGTATCTGCTAACCAGTTTTAGGAATGACAAGAGCTGACTGACCATGACACCTACAGAACTCAGGGATCCTACCAGGAGACAAAGGTCTCATAATGAAATAAGAGCTAGTAACACAACCTGCCTGGCAAACATACAATGACAGTAAAGAGAGCAGGGCATGGGGAAGTGCAAGAAAAAATATGGAACAGACAAAAAATTAGCTCAACATGAGGAGATCAGATAAAATTAGATCATCTGGAATGTATTAATCCATGTATGTTAAGAAAATTGCTCTGCAGTTTAACATGGCACTTTATATCACCTGTTACCTACAGAGAGACAAGTACTGGAACCAAAGGAGAGTTGAGTACTGAAAAATACTTATCTATAAACAACCAGACTTGGTAGCATTACCAAAAAAAATTAAGCAGTGAACAAGACAGGCAATTACAAGGGAAAACACAGCACCCTACTTGAGACAGCTGCAGCTCCTTTTGCAATCAGATTCTGCCCCATCACTGAGTTCCACAAAGACAGTGGGCAAAAATCACATAACAGCATCCTCAGCACAGCACTGCTCTTCCTGGCTGCTGCTGCACACTCAGCTTGACAAGTCAGTGGGAGTGTGATTTTTAATGTTCAAAATGCTATGTAATTGTCAGCACTCAAAAAAACTAAGCATGTCCAATCAACATCCTAAATGTGGATGTTAAAAGTGTAAAAATAACCCAAAGCTTTGTCATAGCTTCTATCTTGTAAACTGAGGACCTGCCTCCCTTTTTCTCCAGCTCTGTATAAAAAATTTGTGAGGAAAATGTCAAGGGGTGTTTGCTAATCCTGTGTTCAGGATCAGTCTTGAGTATCCAGTTTAAAACCAGACAAGGTCAAACACTGAACAATCAAAACACAAACCTGAGTGTACCAGCTCATTCAGAAAAGCATTACCGCACAGGTTTCCACAAATTTACCAAACGTGTTTAAAGAAAAACCCAACTTGAAGTGAAAGATAAAGATGTAGGATTTGGAAATGATAAGGAGTAATTTCAGACTGAAATGAAGCCTCAGAGGGGCTGAGAAAGTCTGAAAACACACCAGATAAACACCAATATCAGAGGCCAGAGGCAACAGATGGGGTCTCCCTACCTTGTTAATCACAAACTGGAATGGGCATGACATTGACACCCTGATTTATTCCTTCTACCCATTAATTTTATAGTGAAGGTAATTCCAAGGAAGGCAGCTCTAAAGCCTTTTAGCTAGTGGGGAACACTCTCCAAAGAAAGCTGCTCTGCAAGTGCAGTGTATCTCTGAGCTGGTGTGCTGTGCTTCCAGCCCTAGCCCTGGCATGCCTATTTCTAAACTCAACACAGCAGGGAGATGACATTCATAAACAATTTACAGAGTTGGGAAGTCCTTGTAGGGACAGACTTCACTGTGTCCAAGGAACAGCTGTCCTGCACTTCAAGGTGACTCTCCACTTGAACAAAACCACTTCTTCTCAAAGGTTTAAACTAACAAATGTTCAGCTCATGAAGTAAAAGAATACTTGAAACCACCAGATAAGAGATTTATGATGTTCAGGAGAACTACTCTGCAAGCTAGTTACACTGCCTCTAAAATCCAGCTAATAATTCAAATAAGAATGGCAGTCAAAACAAAAGCCTACAATAATTTCTGTGCAAGACAACTTAGGTTTTATTCTTTACAGAAGACTACATGCATAGCCAGTTTTCTGATCAATAATCACTAGGTCATCATGTGTACTTTTGAGCACGACAACTACACCAACCAATGTACACAGAAAGAAAAACATGAATTTGAGCTTTTACAATTACTTAAATGAAGACCACACTATATGTAGGTAAGGAAACATCTCTAAAAGAATCCTAAGGGCTTCATACAATAATTAATAATGGCACTAAAAAATTGAGCAACTGCATTTCTGCAGATTAAGTACAGAATTAACTTTATTATTTTTAAAATACATAACAATTTTTGACTCACAGCTTTTCCAATTATTGCCACAATTAAACAAGTTTCCAAGAAAAAATGCCCAAAGAGACCAATGAACCTCATTTAAGTCTGTGTTTAATAAATCCCTGGAAGAAGTGCCAGAAGAATGCTCATTAGGTGACAAGTAACAAAAAACAAAGTTATTAAGACATATACTCACCTGGTAAAAACACAAGCACACTGCCACGTTCCAATGTATCACTCAAGTTCTTTTTCTCCCTAACAAGAAAAGTTTTTTCATTAGTTTTACAGTCTCAGTCTACCTCATTACCCCAAGTTATTTTGTTCTGGAAGAGCAAGCAGAACTGCACACTTTTTGTAACACACATTATTTAAACTTCCTGAAGAAATGAAGTTTCAACCATTATGTGCAACTATGCTTTCTGAAAAATGCAATATATGAACACTAGAACCACAGCAATAGGTTTAATCTTTTTCTTCAGAACTATGACAAAACAGAAACATTCTTATTCCGCAATGAAAATAATCAGACTTAAGTTACTTAATACACACTCAGTGTTAGATAAAAGTTATAGAAGCAACTTTATTACATTTTCAGATACTAAACATCAATTTACAAGACACAGAGCAGCAAAATCCAGTATTTACTTATTTCACATGACATTAAGACATTAAACAGCCATTGAAAATTAATGCCTAGCTTTTATCCATTTTTCCATGAAATTATGTATGTTCTAGGTTACAATATAAAACAGTAGTTCTGGTTTCATTCTTGATATAAATACTCCTCAGCTCTGGTCTACAGCAAAGAATGTATTTTCCATATGACATGGCTGCCTTTAATATTCACTCACGCTTCAGGACACAAAGTGCACTTTAGGAACACTGGGTACAAATCAAACTAATATGTAAAATAAAGGCACAGATGCAAGTAAAAATTAAAGTTTCCACTAGGACAACTATGGACTGCTGCTGCTGCTGAATTAGCTTTTCAGTTCCCCAAGAGCCAGTGATTCCAGATTTGAACTGTATCTTACCTATTCCTCCTCTTTTCTAACTCATCAAATGAGTGAATCAGAGACACTGCCACTTGATACATTTTCTGTCCTACCACTGGCTCCCCAGGTCTCTGAGAATGAAGCTGTTTGGAGAAGAAGGTAATGAGGTTAACACAGTATAACTGGCTAGAAGACTGTAGTTCATGTATGTATTTTAATTTGTCAAGTGCTTGCAATTAAAACTGATCCAGCACAGAAGTAGTTTCATCTCATGCACTCATTACCTTCTAAACAGACATTTTTCTTCAAGCATCCTACAATTTTAATGCTGAAGAAATACTTCTGATTTTTACCTACTTATGCACCAGGCCACCCTCCATTCATTTGCAGGACAGGCTCCTTATCCTGAAGTGTCAAGCACATGGGACTGATCAGAACCCATGGGAACAGGATGACAAGGAGGAATTTGTGTAAGAAAGGTAGAGTGCTTCTCACAGGTGCTTCTACACAGATCTCTCTACCTGCCTGCACATAAACCATGTACCTCTTTCTCCTTTAAATTGTTTTTGCATTTAATGGGTCTTGTAGTTTTGGTCACATCCTGTCAAAGAATTACTGTTCTCTTGTACTCATCAGAACCATGGTGATTCTGTCTACACTGTTTTCCAGCATTCTGTACAAACTCAAGGCTTTAGTATTTAAGAACACAAACCATCAAGTCTTCACAGCAAAAGTAACTTAATCACTTTTCAGTTTTATGCTTAATGAACTAGACCTGCTACAAAAAAGGTCTATAGTACTACACATTTTTCTCTTGTAGGGAAAATGGCTTTTGATCATTGCTCATGTTTCATCCTCAGAGTTTCTTCTCACTTTAGTGCAAACTCTCTACTGAACCAAGTGTTTCAGAGAGCTAAAATCACAGACCACCTAATTATCTAAATACTAAAATGAAATCAGTAATTTTCCTACCAGTTTCCCATTTTACAGGAGTTCACAATCACAGAAGCACAACCCCTAGCACCAATCTGGAAACACTGATTTAGATCACCATTTGCTACTGCAACCTCAGCCCTCAGCTTGATTAGCCCATGAGAAACCTTAAAAATACTTCACTGTTCTCTTCAGAGTGATTTTTGCCCCAATATATGTGAAAAATCTAAGCAAGTTACCTCTTCTGGGCTGCTCCAATGTAAGATTTTTTGGTTTATATTATCCCACCTTAAATAACTGCCAAATTTGTCTTTTCAATTTTGCTACTGATTGTACCTTTAGTATTCTCTAACATGACAAGGCTTCCACATCACTCCTAATAAAAGGTAACGATGTGACAAACAGCAAATCCAACCCCCAGTCAGACCTGACTGAAATAATACAGCATAATCAGAACAGCTTTTGACAGCAGCTCACTACCTTCCATCAGGACTCTGATTCTAGTTTCACAGACATGAACAAGTTTTTACCTTTGCATGCCAAAAATGGGTTGCATTTTTGCACTTTGCTTCATTTCTTAAATTTGCATTTCCTATCTCTAACACTATCCAGAACAAAAGGCATTTACACAACTAGCTTTAAAATTGCCTATAGAGAGATCCTTCATGCATTTTTCATGAAACCTGTGTTTCACGGATTAAGAGGTTGCTGGTATGACAAAATCATGATTCTGTTAAACATCCAGAACAACATGTTTGCCAAGCCCATTATGCCAAAAGAAAAATAAACTACTTTTTGTAAGCCTATGCTCACAAATTAAGCAGTACACCTACAAATGACCCAGTATCTGGGCAAGGGTAAGCCAGTGCTACACTGAAAAATATTTCTCCCTTCTTTCTCCCTTGTTTTCATTCTTTCCTACAAATAAAGTAATTCAAGTAGAAAGCTTTATCTTTGATTCAGCTAGATGTCTGTCTAGCTACAGCAGAGGGTTTACTGCAAACATGCACACAGAAGAAAAAATAATGGCTGGCATTTTTGTTCATCTTCCAAATCACAACAGCATCAATGAACTGACAAATTATTCAAGTCAAAACTACCCCTAAAATTTTTATTTTCAAGCAGTTTTAAAACATTAACACAAAGAAATGACTGATGGAATAAAGCCAAGAGCTTTGTAGGACTCATAAAAGAATTCTACATCTATACAATAATATCCAATTATTTTAAGATTTTTTGAGAAGGGACGAAGATTCACATCTCACAGCCAAGAGACAATTACAAAGGACTAAACTGATGTTGACTGAGATGCTGTAAGAAATGATTGGAGATTTATGTAATGTAGTTTTACAGTTAGTAATTTTAAAATCAAAAGCAAACTTAGAAAAATTCTGTTTATCTAAAGAGCAACAACTGCATTTACTTTTAGCTGCTGTGTTCCTTTATGTAAACTTTACAGGCTTTATAGGTGAAAATAAAATATCAAGAATCAAAGCATGAAGCCTGTACCTCAGGCAGTTATCTGACTGATTTAGATTTTAGCATAATGAAAGATGTGCCTCAGTCTCCATACAGCAGCATTAACTCACTGTCTTAATACTCACATTCTACTTTTACTTTATTAGGATGTTACACAAACCATCTCGGATCTTCTAATTTTTAATTTTTTAAACTGTAACTAATATTCAGAAAAAATCTTCACACACAGCACCATAAGGAACAAGCTCCAGACCAAGAATCAGTGCTTTAGAATTCAATTTCATCCTTTTTTAATATAGATATAAAAGAAAGAAAATCAAGAGCACTTATGTGCTTCTGTTGTTGCCCTAATTCACAAGAAACATCTTGGACAAACATACTCTCCCCATCTTGCTGAAAAACAGAACGGCCATAGATAGGACAACACAAGATAAAGAATCAGATGAAAACTTTAAATCGAAAACACAGAGAAAATAAATTATAAGAAGGGCTAAGCACTGAAAGCAGTTCCTTTGTTGGTGATCTCTGAGGTGAAAGGTGTGCAAGTTGACATTCAGCTCCAAGTGCAGCTATGACAAATCCAATTTGACTAAAGGAAACTTCTTACTCAATTTCCTGGTTATCTTTTTATTGTCATAATCAAAAATCTCTTACAAAGCCCAGTGTATTACATACCCTCCTCCAGATTATGTCTGAACTGCCATACTAATGTATAAATACTGATGGGCCAACTGCTATAAGCATGAAGTTTGTTTTTTTGTTTGCATTAAAATTTCAATGGCTGACAGCCTTTTATTTTACCTTACAGTGTTGAGGCATAACCAATGCCTGAGCTGTGTACAGCATAAGCAATTGTTTTCTTCTGGGCTTCCTATTTTATTTCACTATTTTATTTTCTGCAGAACTGATGGATGAAAGCTAAATAATAACAATGTGTTCCTCCCCCACTGCTACTTTTTAAGTGCATGCCTCATCTTCATTGTAATAACATTCTAATAGTGTTTTGAATTATCAAAACTGACCAATAATTACACCCACATCCCAGTTATTGTTAGACTGGGTATCATAATACAGATGTGAGTGCACTTCTTGTACTCAGCTTTAAACTGTTTATTTTGCCTTGAACCATAACACTGAAAGAGTTCACTCAAGTGAATTCCTACACAGCTGTTTTTCAAATGCAAAACAAACTCCTATTATAAAACCTCAGAAAACAGATTAACTCATATTTACATTCATTCCTTCATTATCTGATGTCTACAGAGATACTTGCTACCATGTCAGGAGCTCTAAAAACAAAATATACAAAATACATTCTGTGCAGCTTATAAGCTAGATTGATAAAGTAAACATATCTTCAGCCAGCACCTACTTCTCCTTTCCATCAGAGAAGCACAGCCCACCAGGGATCTGAGAGGTATCAGTTATTCTAACATGCTTTCATTGCTCAAAATTACACATTTGCCATGGTGGCCTACATGATGACAACAGAAATAGGTTCAGAAGTACTGCATAACATCTCTGTGCATCTAACATCTATGTATCTAACATATCATCTGTGCATCTAACATAACATCTATGCATCTAACTATGCATAACATAACATCAACATTAAAAAAAAGGAAATAGGAAAGAAAAATATGAGAAGTCACAGCTGATAGAAAAGCCAACTTGATAACATCAAAGTTCTAAACAAAAATGCTTGTTTTCTCTTCATTTCATAGCAATTTCTGCCTTTGATACATAACAACATGAACCAGCCCAGGACATAGGCCCTGATTTTGTCAGCTATATTCAAAGAGATCTGTACATCTATTTATGCTACCTTCCACACACAATTTTACATTGTTCATCTTGAATGCAACTACCAAACAAAATGCCTCATCCTGTTGAAACGTTTGTTTCATGAAGGAAATTAGTCTGCTCATAAGAAGAGATTCCTGTTTTATCATGATCTATTAATTCTTACCTGGAATTGTAATATAAAAGAAGCTATGTCATTTTACCACACAGTTTTCAATTGACTATTCCAATTTCTTATTATGTCCAAAGAAATGAAGTATTTACAGTACCTGGAAATCAAAAGTGTCCTTCAAATCATCAAGATAATATTCTTCAACTGCAAAAGGTCTGCCTTCCACCTTAAATACACAGACTGGATTCAAACCATTATGAACTGGAAGTGCAAAGTAATCAGCTAATTCTTCAGAGTTGATGGAAGCAGACATCAATATTATCTGTTAAAAAAATGTACAGTAAATATCAAGCATTAATTTTAACACAATTGTCCTGTTACATGGGACTCTCCACTTCCTCCTCATGTTAAATGATCTAATTTTGGTTACTACAGGTATGTAACCAAAGTACATTTAAGACAATCAAACTAAATGCGTGAGATATCCTAATTAGCATGTGGAGAGAGGTAAGCACCTCTAAGAGAATGGCTCAGGCTAGAATGCCTAGGGCAGACAACATGGTGAAAATTCAACCAAAAACATACAGTACTCTTGATAAAGATCTCACCACCACCCAAACCAGAAATGCTGTAAAACTCAAAAGCATCCCCTTGCAAAATGACAGGAAGGCAAACTAATGAAGTGGGCATTGTACCACTGTCCTCAGCTCCAAAGCACATGTAAAGGCACAAGGAACACATGGAGAGGGCAGGCTAAACACCATGAAGTTTTCCGACATGATCCTGAAAGGAGAAATTTAAAAGGACAATTCTGCAAATATATGACATCTGTCCCACTACAGCATGGACTGCCTCAAGCTCAACAGACAGTGACTCACCTATGCCAGGGCAAGAGGCTAAATGTAATCTCTGAAGGCTATCAAAACAAAATCCAATCTAAATCTGCAGTTACAGGCAAAGAATATTAAACTACCCCTTCTTCTAGACAACCTTTGTGATCTGGACTCTAATCTGCGTGGAATCCTTCCAAAGTGGGAAGAAATGACAGATTCTTAACAGAGTGCCTGAAGGGTCACATAACTGAACCAAGAGTTTGATGTACTCCTAAAGCAAAATTCCACAAGCACGTATGACCAACACGGCAGATGAACACATCAGAACAGACAGTAATCAAAGAAGACAGTTCAAGATCAAGCAGTCCAAAACCACTTGTACAACACAGATATGTCCAAAGACCCCACTAGATGATACCAAGAACTGCTACTAGTCACTATGGAAACTGCACTGTTTGGTTTGACCCGGAAACCTTAGTTTCAGGTTTTCTTTCAACAACCCTATCCCGGCAAGATCAACCTCAGAACAACCCAGCTTCTCCTCTGTGATCTAAAAAGAATAATCTGCAGGAGCCATCTGCCAGAAAATCCAGCATAATTTAAGTTGGTTAGTTCAGCAAGATCTTGATCTTCCTCAGTACATCAGAATCACTAACTCCTGTTAGTTGATGCAGTTTTGAATTACTTGCTACTTCTGAGGTCTGCAACTTCCCAACTAGGAAACAGCTCACGTGCATTTCATACCACCCTGAGTTAAAAATGTTTGGTTTCCTCTCTTAAATAGGGATCCTTGCACCCCTTTGTTTCATGAATCCTGGGAGGATGGGAGGAGAACCTTACATTTGCTAAAGGAATTTGCCACATCAAAGCCCCCTTCCTTTTACAGTTTTTCAGAAGGGGCTGAAAAGGATCAATTTGGAGACACTGCACTTAGTATATAAATTCAAACTGAACAGCCCATTCCACTCTGCTCAAAGCCAGCAAGTGAGATCTAGAATTCCCCTTTCTTCAACATAAAAAAAAGTCAAAGGGACAGCTCTCCAGTTTCTCAAATATAGGTCTTTCTTGGGTTTGTACAATACTAAAAAACTGTCATCTGCAGAAACAACTGCAGGGAATGATATAAAGGGGATAAAATTTTTCAGTGACAATTTGAAGAGACTGAAATGGAAAATGAAAAATCTGTCAGGAACCTCTAACAGAAAAATGTTTTCTAACAGAAAAGATGACAGGGCCCATAGGGATTCCTGCCATTGAGACAGAGCTGATAATCAGAATAAAGAGCAAACTTCTCCAATTCAGTTTGATCAAATTATTGCTCTTCTCAGTAGGCAGAGCCAAGTGCTAAAAAAGGCTGAATAGTTTCACATAACTCTCTCTAAATTTAAAGACAAGAGTTTTCTCACTCACCTAAATCAGCATGAAAAGGGATACAAAGTGAAAGATGTGAAGTGCACTGCCACGTCCTATCCCATGAAAGGGCACTTTCAGTGACAGCATGTTTGGAAGACCTAAAAACCAAGTTTGAGTCAATGTGATGGACTGCAAGTAAGAACACGTAATTCCTTCCAATGGCAACAAAACCAGCCAACCTAGACTCTACTTTAAACAGAGAAATTCATATTAAACCATTAACTTGAAGCATTTAAGAGACATGCAGTCTCACAAGGTATCTGCAGTCCCAAATAGCCTAACTCAGTATCTTTCTGTGCAGCTATCTCCATCACCTCTATTACATTTCTAATACTTCAAGAGCTCATTACTTTGAGACCCCAAAGACTAAATATGTCATGCTAAATGTCTGTGAACTCTGCTTTAGTACAAAGCACAATTGCCCAAGATGTAGAGAAAAAACTCAGCCAAATTTTACTACCAGTTCTGCCCAGAAATTACAGTACAGCATTTCTGGTCTTTTGCTATTTCTTCAAATATGTCATCCCACTTAAACAAAAAGGCTCGGTATTTTCAGGAGTTAATGCTACCATTTTAACCAAGGATAAGCACTGCCCTCAATACCCAATATATAATTCTAGTCAAATATCCATCGTGCATTTTTTAGCCTTAAGCAGGCTTTAGAAACTAATGCATTTTAACATGAGGGGGGAAAAAAAAGAGGTCTCTCAGAACACATTACAGCAGCCAGGAAAAGAATGCCCCTTAGCTTGCTTACTTATGAGGAGCGGCAAACTAAATAATATTTTAGATGAAAGTAATAACATAGTAATTCGTGGTAAATTCTTTAAAATAGGGCCTTCATAGATAAAAGACATGCAAAAACTTTCTTGCAAGAAAAAAAGCAGAATTCAGTTTGAACCCACCTTTACAGACTGTGAATTTGTACACAGCAGCTTACGGGTCACCAAGAGCAAGAAATCAATTTCTTCTGTACGCTCATGCACCTGGAAGATGTTATCCACAATTTAATTTTTATTATTTCATCCTCTTCTTTTTGACAATCTCTTACTTTCCTACTCAATTTTATGCTTTATTTTTGTAACTTTGAATAACAATACATTTCATAGAAGTAAGAACACACCTTTTGAGCCTAGGCATGTTAAGAACACTTTAAAATCCCAACAAGAGTCTTCAGATGCTTACAGAATCCTTTGCGAAAATCGTCACTCTAAAGTTAAAAAAAATCTAGAATAATGACTAAAGAATCAATTTTGAGCTCTAACCACTGGTTGTACTAGAGTTGACAGTAACAGATGAACTCTATAAAACTGATGCTGGGTAAATCAACTATACTGGTAAGACCCCAAATGATCCAGGGACTGTTCTGGTTTGTCTGAAAACTAAGCAAATTGAATAAATGTGCCTCATTCCCAAGGGCTTCCAGCTATGATCCAAATACACAACTGTTTTCTAAAACATTAATTTACAGCCAATTCTTTATATATGCTAGCACGTGATCCTTCTGCCTGCTCCTTACAGTTCAGCAAATACTTCTTCCCAACATTATCCATGATGACCACATCCCTTTCTTGAATTACAGTTAAAATATTTTAAGTGCAGCAGCTTTTTCTGGAGTTCAGCCTTCACAAGTCAACATTCATGTCCTGGAAGCTAATTAGTATATTCTAATATAACGTAAAGGTAAGATTTATATTCAATGTTGTCCCATTACAAAAACAAATTTAGCTAAGGTAGTTTTCAGGCTGACAGTAAGGTCATGCAGTAAGAAGTCAAGATTTTTGGTCCTAGTTGGTTTAAGTATGCTCCTAAATGTCTGCAGTACCCTGAGAGAGATGAGACCTGCAATTAAAAATGTTGTGGAGAACATTCAGTTGTCAAAACAGTGACAGTGGGCTGAAGATCACAACCTCTGTAGTAGGTATGGGGGAAAAGGTGGCACATGGGCAACAGGAGGGACCAGAACCCTGGCTGGGGAAGCAAAACACACGAAGTCTTGAGAGATGGATGCTGTTGAAAGAGTTGGTACAAGCCAGTAACACCAGTTCAAATTACAGCACCCAAGAAAACAAAGTTTGAAAAACCTCTGCATAAACCCATTCTACTGTGTAAGGGGCCAAAAAACTTCACTCATTAATTTTCATAGGCAATAAATAAATCTTAAAACTAAAGGAACAATAACACTTTCTGTGTATGCACCTTCTATGGTTCAGCTTTTGAATCTACATTTAACCTGAATTTCCTTATTAAAGGAAATGTTAAGGTTTCCAACACTCTGCTAATACACTGGAGTGCTGAAATCTTTTCCATGAAGGCCACTGATACAATTCCTTTGGCTTTGGGGGTTTTTTGTTCTTTTTCTGTTTGAATGAAGTATTAAATTTTCCTTATATAAAATTGTAACCATGTGCTCAATCTTTTCCAGTGTACCATTTCAAGTGCAGTCATGACAGCCTTGTTACTGTAACAGTCTAATGGAACACTAACTACTGTCTCCCTGATGCTCAAATAGCCAAGAATTAAAGTAGCTACAACACCAGTTAACAGGCACTCCTAAAAGACACAAGCTAAAACAGAACACAGAAAACCCCTCAAAAAACAACCAACCACGCTCAAAAAAAACCAAAAAAAAAAACCCAAATCAACCCGCAAAAAACCCAACAAACCAAAAACCCCAAACCCCTAAGTCCTCTTCCGTATCACTACATCCCAAGATGTTGTACATCCTACATGTGATTTACATTCATGATTTGTGACAGCACAATTTCACATCTGACTATGATTAAAAGTCAAATATTGCTTTCCACAGAAAAGAAGGATATACACATGTAAAAATATACAAGTTACAACTGTATTTTCTTTAGCTTCTTAATAATAGCTTCAACAATAATGAACAACAATCCTCATGAGGGAACTGTACCCACAACCAGGAGACAACTTTCATAGAGGTATTTTTCAGGAATCCCTGAAGAATAAAGACTTTATAATATCCAAGTGAGTAGAAAGTAGCTGCCTCCCCCTGACAGGCCTAGCTGGACAGGTTCTTGAATTCTACAAGATGGATTTAAAAAAATATTTCAAGGTACCTGTATTAAAAGTTAAGGTCTCCCAAATAACCCTCCCCACATCCTCAGTTCTAAACTTGCTGCTCAAAGGAACGCTGACAAGAGTATTCCAGCAAGTGTTACCTTAGACAACTTCTATAAAACATCTTTAAAAGTTGACGTCTGCATTTCTCTTTTCTTGTGTGGTAAGAGACAAAAGAGAAGGCTTTATTAATATGAAAATTAAACTTACTTCCAGCAACTTACTTCATCAATGAAAATGTGCGTGAACTGAGTTAGGCTCTTGGCAGAAAGTATTTTCTGAATAAGAACTCCAGTTGTCATATACAGCAACCTCGTCTCCTTTGTCGAAACGTTCTCCAAACTTAACTGACAACAGTAAGAAAAATACATACTAGCTGGAAACGTATTTATTGTAGTTACAGAAGCATGCATGTGAAAGAACTCCAAAATCAAACACAGTGTAAACCCATCAAAATTATTTACTCCAACTTGCACAAGTCTCCATACACAAGTACTCTTACCCGAACCAATTAACTTGTTTTCCTTTGGGAGACATTTCAAAACAAGTTAAAAGTCTGAAGTTTTATCAAATAACAAAATTCCTTGCTGGGGACTTAAGACTGAGAATTCTTCAAAGACTTCCAAAGGTACATACATACACCATCCTTTGCACCGATATAAAGAGCCAGAAAAAGATTTTGCCAAAATGTAGTTTGCTTACAGGATGGGAAAAGGACAGAGGTTTAAGTTATCACCAAGACCAGGCAATTTACTCCTGAGAGAAAGGTTCTACAACCCTATATGAAACAGATTTTTGATTTCTAACATACCTGTGTAATTTTAGCTATCTCAGGTGTAATCTACCCAGGCAGGCAGAGCTGTGACCATCTTTTCATGTGCAGCTTCACGTCAGCCTAGAGCAGACACATCTGCACTCCACCATTTCCCTCTGTTTCTGCTCAGCTCACACAAGTGCTGGTGAAACAAGCACAGCACATCCACACACACTGTCCTGAAGACAGTCTGGAAGCAAAGTATCATTTTAAGCCTTTGAGACTCACTAGCCTGATCAATCAATTTAGCAATTTTATGCCTAATTAATTCAAAGTATCAAAAACCACAACAAAGGCTTTATATAAAAAATTACTTTGAAATAAACATACATAACTGTCTTGGTTTTGGCTGGGATAGAGATGATTTCTTCTTAGTAGCTGGTACAGTGCTGTGTTTTTGAGACTTACTATGAGAATAATGTTTATAACACAGTTGTTTTGGTTGTTGCTGTCATGTTTATGATGTGGCACAGAAGAAAGCAGATATGGGATAACAGATGAAGCAGAATCCTGACATTTAAGAGCCCATGCTACGAACAACTCTGTCACTCTCAGTTAAAAATCAAACCCCTCCAGACCTGAAAACTGTACAAAATTAGATTTAAGGGTAACAAAGAACACCTAAGACACATAAATGGCACCACATGCAGCATATTAGGAAGTAATCTGAAGCTGCAGACCTATGGAGAAACAGAAACCTCTAAATGCATGCAAGCAAACATTTACATAGTGGGAGAAAGAAAGGAAGAAACAACAAGAAATAGAATGAAGCAGAGTGAAGAAGAGCCCAGCAAATACTGCTCTGAGCAAAGGACTCCAGAAGCAGACAATTCTCCATGAACATCCCTCCCACCATCAACACCAGTGTGAACCCACTGGCCTGAGGAACCAGAGCAGCTCATCCAGGCAGCTGTGGCCTAACCAATAGTGAAACCACCATCACAGCAGCTTAATGTGGGTACTGAAAGGAGCTGATCAAAGCACCAGGACCTGTGTCAAAAGAGGAGTGTGGCATCAAGTTTATAAACAGAGTGACAGAAGCTGAGCTGAACAAAGCAAAAGGAGGAAACATATTTAAGAGGAAGAAACGACTTTGAATTTTCCACATTAAAAAAGAACAACAGATCATTCAGGAAAGAACCTGGTCATAAATGCATTAACATTTTGACAGAGCTGACAAGTAAATGTAGTGAAGTCAAACAGATAAAGTATATTACTTAAGGAGTTTAACTGAAAAATGACAGAACATAGTTCTCCTGCAACAATTCCAGCGATTAGTAATGTAGATGTGCCTGGTGCAGACAAATATTTCCTGTAGGAGTCCCACCAGGACTTACAGTTGTTCAAATTTACAAGTTGATTTAATTACAAACATTTAGCAGGAGACAGCTAAAAATAGCAATTCCACTTTAAAAGCAGATTCTCTAAGATTTCTTCAGTATGCTAGATATGCTTCAAAGTAATCAAGAAAGAATATACAGTACTTTTTAGTGCATTTTTAAATACAATTTGGATTTCCTCATACCTGGTATCCTACAAATCCACCAAGCCTCCATGATCGTTCCTTGCTAATCCACCTGGCAAGGCTGCTGGCACTGATTTTCCGAGGCTGGGTAACAGCAATGTTGCAGGGGATAGACCGGTCCATGCAATAATCCAAAATGTACTGTGGAATCTGTGTGCTCTTTCCACTGCCGGTTGCTCCTTCTACAACCACAACTGAATTGTTTTGTATGAGAGACACTATCTGAAATAATTTTTCAAGAAAACTTGTAAGTACTCCAAAGAACTCAAAACAGGTTTCAAACAGATTTGAAATATCAACAGCTTCCAAGCCACAAAGCAAGTTACTTTAAAACACTGTGCCATCTTTCCTATCATCTGGAGATAACTGCAATCCTAACACACATTAGAAGATCACAGAAAAGAATATGGGCACATATCCATTTACATATTTTGCACGAATACCTACAAAGTGTAGCAACAACATTTCTTCCTATAAGAATTTTAAGCAATGGTTTTGTAAAAAACCTGGAAGTTTTGTACAGCGTTTAAATCAGGAATGGAAATTACCTTTCAAAAAACAACAGAAACAAACGAACAAAAAAAACCCACCCCAAAGCTACAAGAAGACATCATTTTCAGCTTTATTCCATGAGAGAAAGTACACTGACATTACCTTTTCCCTGTGTTTGGCTGTAGGCATATCCAAATATTTACACTTACTTATTGGTACAGAAGTTGAACCACTTGATTCACACTGAGACAATGAAGTACCTAGGCATAAAAATAAACAAGAGTAACTCATTTCAATAGAGAAAGGAAAAGACCAGCAGGAGATTATGATGACAGTATTTGGAAACCTAACTTCTCTAAAATCTGAATCACATACTTTAGGTATTAACAGAATTAATATTTTTTAGTATTAGTAGATTGAAGAGATTTTCTGTATTTATGCAACTGCTGTTTTACTGGAAGCAACTCTGAAAAACATGGCTCCTACGTATAAACCACCATCAGTGGAAAGGATGCATACAACTCTTTATGTTTGTCTCTTACTATAAAAAGCTGGATTTTTTTGCAGTTTGCATTATAACTGACAATTACACCTGTATACCCAAGATTTTTTTACAATACTGAAAAAAAATATGCCTTATTCCTATACCCATGTTGTTTCCCTTAAGGTCTATTGGATTCACAGTACAAAATAACCTGTAATTTGATATGAATACCATTACATTTCTACCACTTGGCCATTAAAATTTGCTAAACACCATGATGACCTTTCAATGTGATACTACACTCTGCAGTCTCTTGGCAGAAGTTAGTCCCCATTAACACTGGGTAATACAGAACAAAAATCTTTCAGTGCCAGCGTAAGTTTCTGCGCAGAGGACTGCAGTCAGTTTGACCACGCAAAAGAAAAGAACAGGTCTGCAGGTGCAGAAGGGAAAACCTGGACAAGACTGTGGTAAACAACAACTCTGCAATTTGCAATTAAACAATTAGTTAAAATACCCACGCATAATGAAATAAAAAATGGAAATTCTTTCCATTTCAAATGGGTTTCACCAGGTATTATTGTAATATGGATACTTACACATAGAAAATAAAACCCTGTACTTCTTTTTATATCATTTTTCTCTAAGAAATAGACTAGTGAGACAGAACTCTATTATTCTTTTTACAAAGGCAATAATTACTTTGAAATAACGGCTACAGCCTAAATACCTGACTGCAGTTACAGCTCCCTTTCTTTGGAAAAGTTGTAACAATCTCACACAGCAGTGAAGCAGAAGCGGGCAGAACAGCATCTTAGCTCTGTGCCATATCTCAATGTGTTCCAGCCCAAACTGTCTCAAAGTCTCAAGGAATACAAATTAAGTTATTCTAACACTAAGAAAAAGCCCCAAAAGCTGGACAGCTCACTAGGACAGTTTCATAACGCACTAAAAATCAGAGTTCTCCTAAAGCCACATTTGGCAACAGGAAAAATTCTTTTACCTGGGCTCTGTAATGCAACAGTGAAAGGTGATCATTGCATAAGGATCTACTTAGCACCACTAAATGCAAACAAAACCTGAACTTGACAGCAGCACCCCTTCAAAATATTAATTGTCCTTTTAAAAATACTTTTGGTCAGGTTTCTAAATATATTCCCCAGAAAAAATCATATATACAGCATTCTGCCACAGCACCAAGGTTGCCTGGCTTCCCTCTGGCACAAACATGTCACAGCTGAGACATCCATAGCTGTGTGTGATTTGACTGATGCTGGAAGAAACCTCAAGCTGCTAGGGAACAGATCCCAGTTCAAGCAGATTCCTGCTAAAGCACCATAACCTTCCCATCTCTACCAGGTTTTCAAAGAAACAACTGCACCGTTGAGAAGTTAAAATGATAAAAGAAGAAAGCAATTTTTAATAGTGCTTATTTATAAGGAGGGAGGCACAAAAAGTTCAAAGGTAGGATTCATATAATAACCCTTGTAATTCAGTACAAGCCCCAGTGTATTAGTCAATCATTAACCTAAAATTCAATTACGAATTTTATTTTAAAAACACAAAGAAACAATCCAGAAGCAAAGAAACAGCCACCAGTATTAATGTAATTTTGTATGTATCATTTTTTCACTGATAAAACATAACCTTTTTTAATATTGCTTTTTACATAACATTTCTAGGAGAGCAACATCTTACTCTCTCCTAAGCACAGGAGTCTGGAAAAAAAATGACACCAGAAGTAAATGGTGATTCAATGTTAGCCACAATTACCACACAGAGTTCAAGAACTGACAGCCATACAACCATTTAGCAGATTCTGCAAATACTGGACACTCTATGGTTTGAGTTTTTTCTCTTTAAGACACATCTTCTGTGTTTGAACTGAAAGAAATGTTACTGAGTTTGCTTGGGGAACTAATACCACGACAGCTGTGAGACTTCTGTCTGCACAGACAGAACAGTTTTGGGCATCAGCAAACTGGCAACTTGAGATGAACACTGACATGACAACAATGAAAATGCCCCTCTCTAACAAACTGAGGACAATTCCATCTGAAATCCATTATGATCCTTAGTAAAAAAAAAACAAACCTGTGATGGGGAACTTGAACCACCATCTTACAAGACCTTAACAATTTCATCTCTTCCAGTGCCCATGGAAAGAGCGATTTTTCAGTATCTCAGTTATTACAGCCCATACAGCAGATGTACTCTCTCTGGTACCTGTTTCCTGAATTGAATTTGAAGAGATCCTTCAACGTAAGATTATACTTTTATATTCACCAGTTCTGGGAGAAGAGTTTGTCCAGCTGTATCTTGCTATCTGCCACTAAGCAATTAAAACGAGATGATTAAAACAAAATATACTTGAAAGTACTAGTGAGATTAATCAAATGAGATGCTCATTAAATCATTCATCATTCTTCTACTGAGCTACAAACACACGAAGTGATTACAGTTTGCAAGGAAGCTCAAAAGAAAGGAGAGCCACAAGTAACAACTGACCCCTACACTGAACCAAAAGGACATCCCAGAACATGGTGCTACCTCAGTCAAACACCCAAGTACATGAAGGTGCTGCTGACTGATGCTTGATGAGCTTAATTCAGAAAATTCCTAAGAAAATACTTGTCTGGTGAGACTTCTCTACTATATACAAAAGGTTTTGGGGTGAGGACCTGTGCTATGATTGATTTTCCTGGCATGCGTCTTTGTGAATTCAAAATATATAGGGTACCTAAAAATTCAGTTTCTTATATATCAGAAGCAATGTTTAAATTTCTTCTTCTCTGAAAGCAATTATTTCAGGTGGGACCTCGAAGACCTGCAGAAGATATCCATTCACAGGCATGAAAATCATGAAGACAAAAAAAAGAGAAAAGGAAGAAGAAAAAAAAGCTGCCATCCACAAAGCTACATGAAAATAAGGATTTTAGAAGCTTTCTGAAGTGCAAAGCTCTAGTCTGTACAGTTCAGAATTCCCAAATTTGGAAAAAAAATACTTTCTACAAGACGAGTAAAACGGTAAGTGTCCCATACACGCAGCTCTGGAAGGTTTCCCTCTGCACAACACCCCATGACCCCACTGAATCAAGTGTGTGAAGCCTGGAAGAGCCAGTACCAAATGTGAAATGAGCCTGGTGGGACAGGGAAGAACTGCTAATGCTCTACTCATTTTGGGTAACAGTTATGACAAAAAAATTTTCTTCTGCTTTTATTTAATCACTTCAACTTCCTCTGCACAGCAGTACCATTTCTGCCATGCTCTGCAGAAAACAGAACTCTAAATGCAGTACCCTGATGATCTGTTTCCCCAGCACAGAAGCAGATCAGGCATTTCTGTTTGTCTTCTCAGTATAAAAGCATATGCTTTTTCAAAGAAATTGGAAAGCACAATATTTAAACTCAATAGAATTTCATCAAGTAACAAGGCACAAGCAGTACAAACACAAGCAGTCTCAGTAACTTCAAGATTTAAAACAGGCTATCAATTTGCACAGAAAATATTGCCAATAGTTAGAACAGCAACTCTGAGAGAAAGAAGCTACAAAAGGGGTACAAATTCAGAACGTTCAGAAAAAATCAGTTTCTCATTTCCATGTTGTGAAGGTTATTTCTTGACTGCATTTGTATTCAACACAGCTCAACTCATAGGTCCTGGTCTAAATAAATCCTTGATCATTTATGATAGTTTCCATGTTCTTGAGGAAAACATACACATTCAGATCAATACAGCTGATAGTTGCAAATTCATCTCAAACCTCTTGAAATCTGAATGATGAGCATACTACATTAGAAAAAAGCAGCCTCAAACACAGAACAACATACACATCTATAAGCTATAAAATTAACAGTACAATCCTTATGCTCACTTACTGAGCTTCTTTATCCTACTATCCTAACACAGTATTTTGAGTCTGTCTGTAAGTCAAAGTTAGGAGCAGTAAGAACCAGGATTTTCTGAAGCTTTTATGTTATTCTGCATCTAGGTGGAATTTGGGAGCTCAGTCTCAGAATGCCATAGGGATGCTCCAGTCCTGTCACTATCCAGTTTGGTTGGAGTCTGCCAGTGGATCACACACTGCTGGGAGCTGAGCACTGATGAGAGCAGGCAGGCATCAACACTGCACAGAACAGCTCCTGAAGCAACTGAGACTCCAGACAATGAGACAAAGAACAGAACAGGGGGAAGGAAGGGGGGAGCAAGAAACTGAGGAAAATATCTAATGGATAAACAGTAAGAGATTATGTTAGTAATTTTTTATGGTTGTTTGCTGTTTCAGTGAGCTACAACTGGAAGGCAAGAATAAATATTAGAAGGTAAAATTTCAAGGACAAATATTTTAGGGTAGACCAAGAGAAAACAGGTTCATAAAATAAAGTACCAGGATGACTACACAGAAATATTTCCTAAAAAGCCTAAACTATAATCCTGTTTCTTTTACAGAAGGAACACTGCGAGCATCAGTCCCATTCAAAGTCATGCAGAGGCCACCAGTGCTCAAGTTGCTAGTTGATTTTATACAAGATTCTGATTTAGTAGGTAAAAGACACTGAATGATATATGGTATTTCCTTGCATTAATCAATACCATTGTATTATTACAGAAACATCTACAGAATTTAATTTCCCTCAATTTGTCGCTGTCTCTCCTTTGCCAGTAAAGCACATGAAGAACTAGGGCAATGTCATTCCTAAATGACAACACTGGAAGCTCCTTCCAGTCTCTTTATTCCTCCATTTCCACCTTTTAATACTTCCTCTCCCACAAGCTTTACGTAACATCCAAGGGAACAAGAGACAGTATTTTGTGATTAGGACAGAAGACGAGGTGCACTGCACATGGTGAGCTGGCCAAGTGCCCCTACTGTGTCTCAGCTGATGACAAATCCCACAAGGGGCTTCATCAGCCTGAGTTCCAGATGCCAGAGAATTTGCAGATGCACTGAAAGACAGTAATTTCTAGAAAATCTCTCAATTTGTCATATTTTGGTACGCCAGCAAAGGTGTACAGAACGTATTAAGAGAATGATACACAGAACAGATAAAATATAAATGTCCTTTTCTCAGGAAATCGGCTACATTAAGAAATCTGGAAATTAAGGGGCACAGTAAGAGTTTGAAGCTGAGCTGCCCTGACAAGTGAGTCAGCCTCACAGTGCTTTTACCAGAGCTCCTAGGAAAGAAGTGCAATCCAATTTCTCTCTAAAGGCAGCTCAAAGCAACAATCAAGTACACAGAGAAATATGAATAGAAAATGGGAAAACAGAACAAAGGCATGAATCTAATGAGTGCTATCTTGTCCTTGGAGATTTATTTTATAAAATATCTACATTTATCAATACAAGCCAGATGTATGAACATTTATCTATGCAACAGCATTATACATTGTGGTTTCCAGAAAATAAGGAGTTTACTTTTCAATACCATTCTTTATATAAAACAAACAAATGCACATACATTAATAAACAAACAAGTACATTCAGTTTATGGTGGGGGAGAGTGTAAAGACAAGAGGGAGAAAAACGGACAGGTATATCTGAGTTTGTAATAGGAACTAAATTATTTTCTTTCTTTTTTTACCTGGTTTATAGACAAGCTGATAATTTCGAGCTACATTCAGCTGTTGTTCCTCTGCTTGTCTGTAATTTTTAGCATATTCAGTTCCAATGTTCTCTGAGATAGGCAGCCTGAAAAGGAAAGAAATGATAAATCAATAAATGCTTCCTAATACAAGTCTTTGGGATCTCTGGAAATAACAGCATTATACAAGAAGTTCTCCACGTCACGCAGGAACTACTTCAATGAACAAACTTCAGAAAAAAATATTAGTCTCTGCATTTAGATAGTAGCCTGAGGAAAATGCCACATTACATCTTTTTGTTTGGACCCAAGAAGACTGAGCTCCCAAAATATCATCCTTTTAGGCTTCAATACCTAGGAATTTCTCTTCTAATGGAAGACTACAGTTTCTCCTGAACAAAGATTAAATAGCTGTTTCTTCCATTCTTGACACATACAATTAGGAAAATGCATGTAATTCTTGCATGATTCCCTGGAGACAGAGGAAGTAGACAGGAGGAAACAATCATCTCACTGCTTTTAAGAAAAAAATTTTGACTGTAAGCCAAGAAATTACAGTGGTGAGGGAAAAAAAATTAACACAATCACCTGATCACTGGATTTTATGGAAATCTATTACACACAAGAACTGTTAATCATGATGTAAATGTAATGAAATGAGATTTTTTAAAGTCCCTTCTACATAAACAGTGTGAAGAAATTCACATAAAATTCACTAGAGAATGAAGTAGCATGTAAACAATGATTGTATGGTTATTAAATCACAGGTGAACTTAAACACAGAAAAGTTTAGAAAACACCAGAAGTGATTTTTTAAAAAAT
This sequence comes from Dicaeum eximium, assembly GCA_013396995.1. Lineage (NCBI taxonomy): Eukaryota > Metazoa > Chordata > Aves > Passeriformes > Dicaeidae > Dicaeum > Dicaeum eximium. The sequence continues at coordinate 1,294,041 of VWZP01000751.1, forward strand.
AAAATACAAACTAGAGGTTGAAACTACAGTTTTGCACATTAACTTTAACTCTGGGCCCTGTGCAAGCTTTACCTGTGCAGCAATTCACAAAGGCACAGCAAATCTGCTTCCAAGTCTTATGAAAGGATAGTGCTGTGGAAGTGTTAATTTCTTGACCCAAAAAATAGGCACTGCTGACTCCAGAAACAGTGACACAAAACTACATGAGATTTTTAACATGGCACTACATCACACAGCCCTTAACAGAGGGACAGCCCCAAGATTTTGATGCCACAGAGCACTCACCTTCTCTGCCAAGGCAAACTCTGTGCCAGCTTAGCTCTGCTACAGACAATTCACTCAGCCCTGCTCAGAACAGAACACCAAGTATTTACCACCTACTGCTGCCAACAAACTAGGAGATAGCTTCTGAACCAATTTTAACAATATTTCAGGCGCAGAGCTACAGCAATTTCCCCCAGACCTCAATTATTTCTTAATGCAAAGTTCAGCAGGATTGCACCCATCTGCACAATGGCTACATGAGCAATAGCTGCCTACATCCAACTTCCACCACTCAAACACTTCTAAAACACTCTTTAAAAAGTTTGAATCTGTGATAATATGTAGAAGAATTCATACACAGGATGTCTGACTGCTTGCAACATAGGTTATTCCACTGAGTGCATATTAAACACAAACTCAAAAATTCAATGATGGTAACAAAGTCAAGCATTCAGTAGCTGAAAATACCATAATGAAGCTTGGCTGCACAATCTCACTTGGGCAGCATTGTATGCACATACTATACAGATTTTTACTGATATAACCAATTATTTTTTTCACTTCTATAAACCTGCAGCCTCACTGAGTACACTGGACACACATACACTGAAAACAAAACCTAGTTATGCAGTAAATGTAACTTGTGCTTAGGTTCTCCACGAGGAGAAAAGCCATCCAGGGCAAGCAGTCAGTGCTGTCACAGAGGAGCAGGTATTGCTTGACTCTCAGAACCTGGAGCAACACCAAGCTCATCACCAAGAGAAACTCCCACTGAGGGGCTAAGGCTGGCAAAGGCAGGACTGAGCTCTTTGCTCACAGTTAAGACCTTGCAGATGCATCAGTATTTAAGCAGTAGCTGAAATCAGTTCAGGAACAGATAAGGAACAGTAATAACTAAATAAATAAACAAACTTAATTATATGTCTTGGAATTTTAAGAGCCTTAAGCATTTCAAAACAGGCTGCAAGAAAGGTGCATGCATATACAGATACACACACACATATATATATATATATGTGTATATATGTGTGTGTGCCTTCAACCTTTGCCTGTACAGCTTGAGGAAAATGAGGACAGCATAACCTCAGTCATTTGAGAGAACAGATTGATTTTTTTTTTGTTTGTTTGGACAGCTGAATATTTTATTTCAAGAACTAGGTTTTCTGTCTTCAGAAAACAGCACGCAGTAAATGAACCTCAGGCTACACAATGAATAAACAAGATATTTAATAGCCAGTCATTAGGAATAAACATCGTGCAGTTGACGTACCAAATCAGGCTCCAGTCTTGAAGAAAATCATATGCAACTGGAAAATTACATATGGGAATAAGAAATGAACAAATGAGCTTTGCTATTTCATTTATTGACACCTTAATGCTGTACTTTTCTGCATTAATAAAGTTTAAAATAATGGGCTGTTTTAAGCAAAATGGAAAAAAAAAATTACTACAAAGCCCTCTGGAGCTCTCCTAAATCACCAGAATTATACAATCCTTCCAAGTAATCATTAATACACCATCAGTGGGAAGTATCATCCTATATACCTTAGAAATTTCCCTTAGGTGGAAATCGAATGATATTCAACAAAATTTGCTGACAGCACAAAAATAACAAGATACAGAAATTCAAATCTATTCCAGGTTAGAAAAGAGCAATGCAAATGAAGGGACTTTTCTGGATTCTACTTATGAATACCCTGTCTGTCCTATACACCAATTATTTCTTCCCCATTTCTATTCCTCCTGACCCAGGTCAAAACCCACCTTTGGTACACCTGCCATATTCTAGTATATATTCCTTAGGCTTTCCAGCCTTTTCAACTGCACATCCAAAACAATCAAAATTCTACCAAATTAAGAAGGAAAAAGCATTTTTGTGACTAACACAATCACTGAAATTTGAAGCCACCAACTGAAGGAAACGGAGATGTTAAATATTCCAGATTTTCTTCCTTGTCCCTTATTTCAAAAAGTAGGTGAACTTGATCTTATTCATATCAGGGGGATATTTCACCCTCAAAAGCAGACAGATTTCTATGGCTGAACCTGCAAATATGTAACATTCTGTTCACCCCAAGTGGAAAAAGGTAGACAGAATTATCAAGCACTGAGAACACAATCAATCACTGACTTCACTCAACAAGCAAGTCCTGCTACATCCTCAGATCTACCCATGTAGGTGTGGGTATTTCAAGACCTACCTATTTTCAGAAACACTCTCAGAAGTAGCAGACAGGACTTTGAGCTTCTTTTCCACTTTTTTGAAGAGAATTAACACTGTCTTATGTGGTAACAGGATTCTTTCTTCATTCCATATTATGTGGTTTAACCACAATAACATTTTTCTGAAATGTGAGTGGTCTTGGTACGTATGCCTAGTCAAACTAATTTTGAGCAATTGATTGAAACAAGGTAGTTTTAAACACAAAATTAAATACAGCTGCCACTTCAGGGGAATTACTAGAAGGAAAACACAGTTTAACAACAAAAATTGTTGACACATTCAATTGTAAATGCTTTCAAATACACCGAGGGTGCCTTTCTTTACACAAATTGAGCTAGAGAAAGGTCTTTCTTTTCTTCAAGCTATAGAATGACCTCTAATAAGTCAACAAGGCACCATAATAAACTATACCAAGTAAGCATTTGTATTTGAGCACTTGAAATAATAACCAAAGCATTTTTTGCACACACTTAGCTGCCAAAAATAGAATCAATTGCCCCATCTCAACCGTAACTATGACAGGTAATTTGTATGGCCCTTTCCAATGACATACATTAACTGCAACACCAATGCCTACACTGAACATAGGTAATGCTTCTAGAAGAAATGCTTAGAAAAAGCTTTATTGAACTAACAGATACATGCAGTCTTATTCCCTGAAAAAAAAATTTTTAAATTCCTTATGCAGCATGCCTGACTGTATCAAGAAAATATGCAAGCATGCAATGAAATTCCAAGGATTAAGATCCTTGCTTATCCAACTTCAAAAAAAATTCTACTCATCATTTAATTCTGGGGTAGAAGTTTCTATTCAAGGCCATGTAACTTCTCAAACACGTCCATCTTAGAAACAAAACTGAAACATCAAAATCTCCTGGGATTGTATTTTTAAAAATTCTTTAAGATGTACTTTCTGCTTATTTATGTTCTGCCTCATTTAACAGAAAAAATCCTGTGCATATGGGTCTAGAAGTTGCACATAAAACTAGTGTCACCCATTTCACAGGTCACAAGAGAAGGACTGCCCCAAGTCACGGCCTCTGTCACGCACACAAACTATTCACCTATTTACAGATCTCTGGGGAGGGGGGAAATGACTTGAAAAAAACCACTTCGCCTCATAACATACAAAGCAATATTTTGCTGTACAATTTTAGTAAGATATATACAGTAGATGGTTTCAAAGCTTCTCTTCTGAAACTAAAGTAATGTGACACTTTACATAACTGAACATTTGCCATGACAGTAAACAACCTTCCACTGGGTTTACTGAAGGACATACTAAAAATTACTTTCCTTTCAACTGGAAGCTGGCTCTCTCTACAAAAGATTGGTCCTACCTGCAGAAATACACTAACTTCAATGAAATCATGTACTGTCATTCAAAAGCTACACTTCAGCTGCAAAAACAGACTATTAATAGAATTCAAAATAAATGTAACATATTAAAAACTAAAATACAGATTTCACTAAGTCACTACATATTATTTCAAGAATCTAAGACTCAGTTAGGTGCATGCTTTTTTTCCAGTAAGAGAGCTGTTCTAAAATGTAATTTGCTTGATTTAGTAGTAAAGTCTTCATATTTAAGTATTTTAAAAGGCTTGTACTGCTCTTCCTCAGGTGTAATTCGGATTGCTTGTTTTATAACCTTAACTAGCTGGGGAGGTAGGTAAAGAGGGAGGGAGAGCACTAAAACAACTCTGTGAAATCCTGAAAAACTCAAATGCTAATATTTGGATTTGGATAGACTATGGAAACTCAACAACTCAGAAATATTTCACATATGTTAAAACTAATAGCTCTGCACCTTATCCACAGTTAAAATCCAAGAAACATAACAAGCACAAATGCCAGGATAAAACCACTCAAATCCTCCAATTTACTGTCTTCTGCCCTGGGATTTTATGTTGGTGGGATGAACTGCTGGGCTTCAAAGAGCTGGACTCTTCCAGGAGATGAGCTGCTGCAGAGCTTCTCTTCCTGCATTTGGTTACCAACTTGGTAAAATCCAGATTAAATAAATCTCTGAGAAAAATAAAATGCAAGTAAGAGACTGCTCTGAATTTAGAAGAATGATCATGAAGATTAGTACTACAAAGCTGGATTGCCTCAATTTCAAATGGATGCCTGTAACTCCCCTGCCTATTAGTGAAGTGTCATCAGCACCAGAGACATTAATGCTACAGACAGTCCAAGTGGAAGAAATCGGCTTCAAACATGTCCTGTTTTTATTCATCTCAGCACCAGGATGCACTGATAGCTTACACAAACTTCTGCCAGTTAACACCGAAAATTATTCTGTTGTTCACTGCCACAGCAAAACACCAAACAAGGAGTCTTACAAGAGGCCTCTTGTGTAGGCTCATGGCAAATTTTCTCATAACTGTTCAAAAAACAAAAGTAGTAATCAAATGCTGTCTGCAGTGATCAGAAGAGGTAGACTCACTATCTGCCTGCTGCCCAAAACAGCCAGAGTGAGTTATTCTGTCAAATCAGAGGAAAAACACACTACGAAGTTGATTAAACCCATAGAGTGGCACTGCGCTTATAAATGAAAGGAAACCATTCAACCTGCTAGCTGTGGATAAATTATTTTATTAAATCTCTCTCTGCTCAGATGATGGGAGCATTGACAACTTGTCTTTGTAACTGCTCTGGAGCTGGCTGGGATAGGGCTATTTTCTTCACAGCAGCACTAAGATGCTGTTTTAAAATTGTGACCAACTCAGTACTTCTGAAAAGAAATGTTATAGTTACTCCTGAACAGCATCTGCAGAGCATTCAGGACCTTTCTGTTTCGCACACTACATCCTGCCCTGCTCCCCATAAATAGGCTGATGGGTCCACAAGAGTTTGGGAGGGGGCATAAACAGGAAGGCAACACAAACAGACCAGAGAGATGCCATCTGGTGTCATGCTCAGCAACAGAAAGGGAGAGGAGTGGGGTATCAGTTCAGTTTGCCATCTGTTGTTCAGATGGCTGGGCACTGGTCTGCCCATGAGAGGTGATGTGGGGCTGCCTCTGCATCACTTTTTTTGTTTCCTTCTCTCTTGTTCCATTTTTAAAAAAACAGCTTTCATTTTGAACTCAAGTTTTTTTTCTTTTTCTGTTGCACTCCTCATTCCCTATTCCACTGAGGGGGAACAGCAGGTAAGCAAGGGCCTGTGCTGTCTACTGGGCTTAACCCATAACAACCACCACCCCTTCTCACAAAATCTATGGCAGCACATCACGGATTATCAACTGATACTGGAAAGAATTATGGAACACACAACACTACACCAAACATAATGAAATGTTGGCTAGGTAGCAATGCTTATGATCTGCTATCAGCACTTTTGGTCAAGTGAGAATTAGGGTAATAATTTCTCAGAGTCACATTCAAACTCATTCATAAAGACAACTGTACTTCTTGCTCCTTTCAACTACAAGAGTCAGTAGCATCTCAGATGGTACAGATGCCATAAAATTTTCAAAAGGAAAGAATAAGAAGCTTCTCCTCCAACCATTCTCACCATTTATCATGCCTGGATGCTTATATCAATGTAATACTTTGTTAAATGGAGATGGTTTTGAACAAACTGCTGTTCAGCACCAATTTCTTCTCAAACTGGGTTTGTCAAAAGAAAAAAAAAACAATCAAAAGCAAAACTTCTAAGTTACATCTTAATTATCAAATCCCCCCTCATATTTCTGATGTCAAACAGGAGGAGACAAAAGTGGAATTCCCCAAACAGATGAGACTTACAGTACCAGACATTTTCAGGTTAATAGAGCCATGAACCATACTTTCACTCCTTCACACCAAGCCACCCACACGGCACAACAAAACCACTCCAAAAATTAGGGTTCTTCCAAGATCACTGGGTTGGGTTGCAGCTCTTCAGTACAAGCCATACCCAGAAGACACTGATCACTGTGGGTGCAAATGCTACCTTAGGAGGAATTCTTTTAATATGACAGGTGCTAACCCCACACTGACAATCCTTTTACCTCAGACAAGTAAGAACTAATAACAAACTCACTAAATACACCTTGGAAAATCAAGAAGTAGAACTGTGTATAATTTATATTCAGGGTAAAAGGAAACAACAGAATAAACCCAGCACATTATTACAGGAGCTGTTCTGCCACACACCCCAGAGAACACTCCTTGTTCTGACAAGGCATGCACAGAGTTGACCACTGAGACGTTAATTAAGTAAGTTACTAATACAGACAAACTTCACAGTGCCTTCAGAGAAAAGACCCACTATCAGCCCAAGTCAAGCCAAAATTTCCACCCTGACACAACACTTCAAATCCAAGAGTACGTTTACAGACAGCTGGGTAGAATTTTGACTCTTAACAAAGTTTCTGGGATTAACCATGGGCTAGAAACTGCATAAACTACTGCTCTGCTCTTGAGGTCCAGTTTCCAGTGCCAGCTCCACATGAGCAGTCATCTACCTCTTCACACACCTGAACTGCATACAAAAGTAGAAGCAACACAAATTTTCAGCTTCACTGCTCTCCTACCAGTGGAAAGATGCACATGATTCTCAGGATCCTGCCTTGAATCTTCAATGATGCAACCAAAGATTAGGTTGAAAAATAAAAGTTTCTCAATTAATTACTTTCCACACCTTCCAGTATGCATCTCTAATTTGCCAAGACACTTTAATGGTTTTACACTGTACAGCAGTTTACTTGCAGATTGATACAGTGGAAAAAAGTGGTGACATGTTAACTGTGCTGTAAAGGAGGTGGCAAGGAGCATTTTAATTTTATCTGAAAATCTGTCAGGACAGTTCTGTCATCATAAACCTAGCTTCCTTCCTTTTTCATAGTACCACATACAATGCAATGTGAAAACCTTCCAGTTGAAGAGGATTAATACTGACATTTGAATTTTTCCAATGTATAAGTAGTATCAGCTTTAATAACAGCCATACACGTCATCCTTTATGTTGTATGACATCTAGAACAAATTTAGAGAACCTTTGTTCTCCCAGCTGTTCAACACATCAGGGGAGGGAGATAACCAGGAATGAAAAATACTTAAGAGGAGCAAAGACAGTCATTAGAACAAGGGCAAGAAGAAAGGCAGCGTTTCTTACACCATGGCTACTGTTTAGATTAATAGGAAGAGACCGGATAACTGGAACGGAAAATGGCTCCTTCAGCGACCTTTAGTGTGCACAGTGCCATCCCCGAGAATGAACCTTAAAAATGGATATGCTCAAAATATTCATCAAGGAAACAGGGAGCAGGCAGCTGACAGCCACTTGAGAGAGAAGCAATGTCTATGGTAAGACTTACAATTCTGGGCTTTTTTACATCAGTCTGACCTCAATTTGCATCTCTTATCATTCTATTCCTTTAATTAGATTAACGTGTCTTTCATGGCACACTGTAGGTGTTACAGCCTGGCTTCTTTAAACACATTTGAAATGTTAATTAAAAATGCTAACAGCTATGCACAGTAATGAAAAAGTATAGAACCATGAGATTGATGAAATTCATCTGGAAGAAGCATTTAATGTAGCGACAAAATCCTGAGCAACTGTCAAATACCTCTTTTCTGTCAACACTCACTTAACAAAAGCTTTAGATGATCTTTACTGGAGAAAAAACTATTCTTAGCTGTTTAAAAATGACAGCAGAACAGCCTGATCCCCCTCTAATGGGAGATAAGTCTTCCAGCATCTCAATGGCCTGAAAGTTTAGTTTGATGATAAAAGCAGCATAGTTATTTTTAGCACTCTATGGGCATAAAAATACAGCTCTAAACTGTGACCTACAGCTATGCACAGCCAAGCATCACATCATACGACAGCCTTAACTTTAGCTACAAGCACGTCTGTAGTTGCTTCAGACTATCATTATTCATCTCACTACCAACAATACATTTGGATGGATTTAGCAACAAGCATTTGAAGCTGTTACCATCTTTTTTCAAATTGCTGCCATCGGCAGAACTCAATTCAAAGGTAGGAGATCTTAACGGACTTGGTAGAAAGTATTTGAGAGACCATGTTAGGTTAAATGGATTACTGCTTCTCTCCACTACAGAGGATGAAAGAGAACCTTAAAAGCAGAAAAACTTAAACTGTCATATTCAGTACAGAAAGTCATTTTTTCTGGACAAAGTTAGAGTAAATGAAAAAAAAAAAGAAAATAGGAAAAAGAAAAAAACCCTTGTTTTCTTCCAGCAGTACTAACAACCTGCACACGGGATATGCTAGAATAAGAGACCTTCAAGCAAACTCAACCGAAACAACACTGTTCACAGACAACTGCAAAGGTAATTTATGCTATTTTATTCCAATTTGCATGCTTGTGTCTGCATGATTTGTTACAAATTGGAAATCAGAAGTCTATTCTACCAGATTTCTGTTTCCAGATTATGTGAACAATAATTAAACTATTTAAAATTAAAATTGATACATAAGTTGTAAAACCAGATCAAGCAGAGTTTCAGCACTTAACTGAATTAGCTAATTAATGAATTTCATTTTTAAACACATGTGTAAGTTCAAATTTTGGAGGTTTGGCAGTTTGTTTTGTTGGGAGGACTGTTCATATTTAGTTGGGTTTTTTGTGGAGTTTGAGGGGTTTTTTGTTAGCTTGTATGATCAGGTCTACGGGTTTCTTCCCTGTTTGTTTTTTAAATCATGTATAGTGTGGATAAAATATGGAGTATTTCCAAGATGACCGATATGTACTTTCAAACTCTGTAAATTTCACAGAGCATGTGTAACTGAGAAAAGAGACATGAAATATTATAAAGTGCAAGGCTTGTCATATTTCATTATGGCCTGGTGATTTTGTACAGCAAACTATGCTAGGGTCATTAATAAAGTTTCATTCAAATACTCAGCTCCTAAGAGGGAAGTCTACAGGTAAAAAGAACTAATCAGTTAGACGGATACAAGCAAAATTCATTTTCTTCCTCTCCCCAGCTTAAAAATGCCACTTTTTGGCTGGATGAAATGGTCAAAAACTGATTCCTACAAATCCACAAGATGTCCTGGATCAGAAGTGGTTACAAAAACCCTGCTGAGGGAGTTGAAATGGCACCTGAAAGAGCGTGAAAGATTAGTCCAAGAGATTGAAAATGAACAGAAAGTCCAGAAAACTGGCATGGATTACAACTGGCTCAAGAACTACCAAAACCCTCAAGCAACAATTCCAGCTACTGAGCAACGGCAGCTTGAAGTTCTGTGCTCACAAATCCAGCCTTGCCAAACAGGAACCGTTCTCAGCAGGTAATTGTTTCATATTTCCCTGACTGAGCTCTCTATCACATGTAAGATGTTTCTCTAGCTAATCAAAGTTCGTATTTGGCTCTGCTCTTCCAAAGCAGCAATGACCAGAAACCGGAGCGTGTTTTTACGGTTGTTTTAGAAATTATATCTTCACTTTAATATGTTGCATTTGAAGGAGGTTTTAAATCAGGATTTTCCTGGTCTAATCCAAACAAAGGAAATCTCATATGACCTTTTGATACTCCCCATTTTTCCTGTTACTTATCCCTACTATTTATTAAATAGCAACCCAATAACTAAAAATCAAATAGAATTAGTGCAATGCATTATTATGCAGAATTCCAGCCTTACTGTCTACAATGCCAGAAAACTCCTGAAAACTTGAAAAAAATCAGTGTAAATTTAAAAACAACAACAAATCTCTCCACACATATTATGAAAAAAAATTTTCCTATGCCTGCATTTTAAGTACATTTTCTAGGGACTCAGAAACGACAGAACAAGTCCATTTGCCTTTTAAAGCCAAGAATACACCTAAGGGCAAAGTCAGTTTAAATCAAGTTACCCAGATGGGCCAAAGGAAAAAAAAAAAACCAAGAGAAAAAAAAAAAAGCCTACCCAATTACAACCGCTTTCAATCCACAATAGCTGGAGCACATCCAGTGCATTGTTAGAGCTCTTTTCCTCTTACAATCTTCTGGGGGAGGTGAGTGGGGAAATGTGGCAGCAAGGAAAAAATTACATTAGAACTCAAGTCATTTCCTCTTCCCCCACCCCCAAATGATCAGAGAGGAAAGAGAAAAGTTTTCAGTGCCGATGATTAGATTTCTATTTTTGTTTTATTTTCTAGATTTCGTGAAGTTTTGGCAGAAAATGATGTTTTACCGTGGGAAATAGTCTACATATTCAAGCAAGTTTTAAAAGATTTTCTTACCACCATTGAGAGAGAAAACCAAGCAGAGCAGCTGGTAAATGCATGGAATACAAATTGCCCTGAACATTTTAGTCCGCATGGTGACAGCTCCAGCAAGTCAGACAAAGATGAAATCCCCACAGTTTCAAGTTATGTCGACAAAACCACACAAAGCATGTTTCCCACCTTCTCTCACAGAATCTGGAATCTACCCTATTACTATCCATCAAGTTAAGTTGGTTTGTGTTACTTTCAGAAAGTTATGTAGCCATCCACATTCCTTTCTTATAACTGCCATCCAGACACATAGGAGTAAGAAATGTGACATGCTCCCCTTTTTATTCCAAGTTTAGAAATTCAAATCCTTTGTAATAGCTAGTATGCAGTAACTTAAGTATCAACTCATATTTTATCTTTATAGTTTCTTAGCACTGTTGTGTTTGAAGCCATCAAGTATTTAAAAAACAAAAAAAGATTGCATTGCATATTTTGAAACAGCATCAATCCACAGAGTGTTAGACAAAAACTTCTGTGTTTGTCACATAGCTTAGGCTCTATGGGAACTTTATACTGTGTAAAAGAAACAGTTTACTATAACATCAGTTAAATAAACTGCTAAATACTTTTTGGGGCTGAATAATTATTGCTTAACTTCAAGAGTAGGTTGCATGAAAACACTGACAGAACTTAGCTGCACGTATTATTTCTGTATTTTTTTCTAAACTATACTCTGCACATGCTGAAGCATGTGAAGGTGGACAGCTAAACAAACCATTGGATATTTAACAGCATTTAACAACTAGCTCTCGATTCTTTTTAAAAATATTGAATTATTTAATTTATATAGCTGTTGTTCATTTGACTTAATGAAAGCTGTTCTGAAACCAAATTTCTGCATTCAACTTGTAACATTTTAATCAAATCAAATGGTACTTCTCTAGAATAGCCAAGAAGTCAAGAGATCATTTCGACACACAAAGTGTTCATTCTAAATTTACACATAACAAAATCTAATGTTTCTCAGCCACCATGATTTATCACTGTGGGTTCCCAAAGTTTTACAAGACTAATCACAATTACAAGATTAAACACACGTAGCAGTCACAGTCACAGCAGGCAATTAGAGCAGAAAATCAATGAAAACATATGCCAGAACTCAGCTGACTACATTTCCAGTTGTGTTCCCATTGCTGTAACAAGTTTTTTCATGTTTTAGATAACCTCTTCTTCTCTGTATTGCCTTTTGAAATAGTGTATTTTTGAAATTTTCCTTTTTGAATAGTGTACTTTCACAGAATACACTATTTCATAACAAAATTGCTTTCTCTGGTATTTTCTTCAAACATACTGAAGAAGACAATCAGATTTCATCAAGCAGGTAACACAACTTCAAGGCATCTTATGCTCCACAGCTGTATCCCCCATTCCAGAAAAAATTTACTAATAATGTAACAAACTGGATTAACAAATGGCACAATCATTTATTAAACACTTTGAATCTTTTTAAAAATTGTTTAAAAAATTCTTTGAAAAGCTTATGATATAGAGTGCAATTTCATGTAGAAGAATAAAAGATAATATACACAGAAGATAAAACAGTGACAACTCCTACATCCACGTAAAGAACAAAGCACTGGAGGACTAGAGCAAAAAATTTTCAATAGGTTGAAAATAATAATAAAATCTGCAGCTCAATACCAAAAGTAACTAGCCCCTGCATCTCCCATAAACTAAATAGACAAAGGTTCACAAGGATGTGCAAGTTTCTTATAGCTGCTATGAACTCTTTGCCCTCTTGTTGTCAGTTTGTGGATTAATAACAAAAACTCTGTTCTAAACTTATTCTGCCCTACTGATGCAGCACAAGGAGTTGGAGATTCTTCTCCTGCAGTTCTAATCTAATCCCTGCATGAGGGCAGCAAGGGATTCAAAGAAAGGTTTTTCCAGTGATAAAACCCTCATGAGAATTAAATGTAGAGTAGCCTTCCTACGTGAAGGAAGGTACCAGGTACTGAGTATTTAAAAGGCATTGGCAGGATTAATAGTACTCAGAAAATTAACATCCATAGTGCTGGTTTCAGATAGCTTTGAAGTGGTCAAATGTACAAGATTCCTGTAATGGCAATTCGTCTAAGTTTATTTCTTAAAACGGTATCCTCGCAGCTTTCTATCTGAAAAATAGGTTTTAAAAAAAAACTCTAAAAATGTAGCTTCCAAATTCTTATTTATAGAAAATAGAGGGCCAGTAAAATGGAAGATCCACCTTAAGAGTCACCAAAAATGGGTAGGGAAAACAAACAAGCAGAAACAGCAAGATAACCCCGGATAAAAGTCACCCACACTTTGTAAACTTCGCTTCAATTCCATTTTAACATGAGCAAATGCATTTTTCCAAGTTCAGAAACAAGGACCATCAACTATGCCATATTCTAAAAGGGAGTTGCTGCACGATAGTTTAAAAATATAGGTAGGCATCATAGCCAATTCAATGTTAAATCCCTATACAGTACCAGGGAAATAAAGAAAAAGCCTCACCTACTTTTATATGCATGCTTAAATCAGACTACTGCATCCAGTTCTAGTGCCCACATTTGGGGGGAAAGGAGAAGGAGAAAGCAAAGGAGAACTGCAGAAGGTACAGGAAAAAAAAATCCAAAGGCTGAGAAATCACCATCCTCTAAGGCCTCACTTTGGCCATTTTTTCAAATACTGAAATGTGGGCTAACTTTGGAGTACAAGCACTTCCTCCTCACCAAATTGTTATATACCCTCTCTGGTTAAAAAGCAGAGAAAAGCATAGAAAAAGCCATGGTGTAAGAGCAAGAAGCCAAACAAAAAATGTTAAACATATTTTAGAGAAATTTGTTAGGTTTACCGCAATATGTCACCAAGAAAATCTGTCCTTCAGCTCACCAGCTGATACAAGCCATCTGCTAGAATTATGCTTACCCTTAGAATTCAGATCCTTCAGACAGGAGTAAGATTGCTGGAAGGCTAGTCACCACCACCCTGTGGGAGATCACTGTCCAAGAACTCTGGAACTGCTTCTTTAAGTATTTTTTATTTATTCCCTACACAATTTGCATGAGGTGTTCTAAAACTACATTGTCCTTTACACTGAGCCAGCAGGTATTTCTGCAATAGGCAAGCAGCCAACACAAACCACTCTGGTGACAGAAAGGTGAGTGGCAGTAATTCCAAAGGACAGCAATGTCCCCCACCTGCACAAGCTCAAGCAAAGCAAACAGCATGCAATGTTTCCAGCCAGTAAGTCAGCTTCAAAAAGCTGATAACTTGGTGAAAGGTATACCTATGAAATGCAGGAAATAAAACAGGCTTTACACACTTAAGCCTTTAACTGTCTTCATGTGAACACAATTGTGTTGATACCAAGGAAGGATTTAAGGGGCTAAATTTCTTTCAGTTAAACATAATAAAAGGAATTTAAAAGTTAATCAATTAGCCGTTTAAGGCCAGAAATTCCAGCCACATTATATGCAGTTTCTATTTCTACTACCTTTCCCCAACAACCTCAATTACTAATACTGCTATTCTAGGGGTTGCTCAGAAAGGAAAAGACTCTTTAAAGCATTGAAAAATGAGGCATTATCAGTAAAGGAAGCAAACACATTCCACATCTCTTTTTAAGAGAGACACGAGGCTTTTAGATCCCATTAAACAATCTCAGTAACGTTTTTGTAAAGTATTCCTTATTACACACACTTGTGTGCGATAACACACCTGTTATTACCAATTTGGTATTAAACCCACACATTCTTATATATGTAAGAATATATATATTTATATATCTCATATAAATTTAGACAAAAGTGGAAGGCAGACAAGTCTCCATCAGTAATTGTATATCCAGCTTCAAGTAAACATAAATAAGCATTTCAAAAACCTGAATAACTTTGGTTTTGACATTCCAAGAAACAAAGAATTTTAAAGGAATTAGATGATTATGCTACAAGCAGCCTCAACAAATGAGGAGAAATTCTTTGTTTTCAGCTCCTTAAACTCTTTCTTAAGAAGTTAGTGAATAAAATACAAGCATTTCCTTTCCACCCAACCACTTGAATCTAAACCTCCTCTATAGACTTCAAGTTTTGCAAAAACCAAACAAAAATGTAAGCACATTGCCAGAGCTGTGAAACAAAATTACGCATAGAAACAAGACACACCTAAGCAAACACAGCTTCTCATAGAGATTCCTTCCATTTTGTGACAGGACAGACATGCACATATCATCTATGCTCAAAGGTTTTATAGCTATTGGTAAGAAATTCTGTCCACGCTTACATAAATGGTCATTTAGGATGCATATCACCTCTGTCTCCCTCGGATATGGGAGAAAAAAAACCCTAAAAATCCCAACCGGTAAAAATAATTTTTTCCCTATTAACACAGCTATCAAACTCACAATTCGGTTATCTGTTAAAACTTGTGAGTGGAAAGAGCTTTCTATTCAACCAAAAAAAAAGATTTGCCTCTGCCTAGACACACAAAGCTTGATGAATCTTGCTCATTTCTCCTGTGTACAGGAAATATAGAAAATAGATCTTGTGGCTTAGTACTCAGTTGGGTTCAAGAGTCAAACACTTTATAAATACTACAGAAATGTTACTATCACCTAGATAAGGACTGAGAAGTCACAAACATCGTCTTCATACTCGGCTGAGGCATCACATTGACAGAAATAACTTAAAAGAACTGTAAGATTTTGTCTAGTCACTTCTGGAAAATTTTAACTACTTGCACAAAGCCCAGCAGCTCTTGGTCAGTGATGAGAGCTTGGTAATGGCAGCACTTTTACACTGAAAGATAAAAAGGAGCAGATATTTTGAGGGGCCAATTCTGTCCTTCACTTGAAGCAAAGACAGAAACATTGATAGCCTGAACAGCCTGTGCTGAAATATCAGACTACTTGATAGCAAGATGTTACGCAAAAAGTTCATTCTTTCTCAGATGCCAATGTACACCTTTTAAGATAAATACACCTTCCTGAAATACAGCAACCTCTATTGCTGTGCACCACATAGGGAAAAATAAAACCCGAAACACTCACTCTGGAGTGTATGCCCAGCTCATCTTGAAAAGCACTATATGGAAGTGCATACAAAACACTTTTCTATGGCAACCACAGATACACTACCACACCTGGTCTAAACACGACAATTAGTATGCACTGCCACAGTCCAGGCAGCATCCAAGGGAAAGCAGTTTTTGGATTTCAATATCCAGACTCCAGTGAAAATCAAATGTACCTGGCTGCTATGCAAACACACATACACTCCTCGCTGCCTGAAAACTCTGCCATCTGAGAATAATGCATAAGGAACAATATGTCAATATACCTTGACTTGCTTTACTCTGCTAACTTAAATGCTTCCTTAGACCATAACAGCAATGAACTCCTGAATCTCATTTATCACTTGCCACTGAAAAAATTTTAAGTTAATGCACTTCAATCAGAATAAACTGAGTCTTTTCTAGTACAGTTCTACAGTTTTTCAACAGGCCTAGGTACAGCTGTACACCAATGCTAATGCACTTCAGAGAAAGCAAACCGTACACACAACACATCTAGAGATGAGGAAGACAGCAGACCTAAGCAGGAAATCGGAAAACAATACTAAGGATTAAAGGCACAAAACCGCATCAGCCACAAACGCTACCGTGGGTGTTAGGCTGGATTCAACAACTGCACACGCTGGGCCCATCATAGCAGGGGAGCCAAGGACGCTGCCCTGGCTCTGGGGAATGCCCAGCCACGGGCACACAACAGAGAGGCGAGAGGGAGGCCATCAAGAGCAGCGCCCCGCACTCACCCCGCAGCCATCAGTGCTTCCTGTGCGGGGTAGCGGGGAGAAGCGCCGGGGCGGCCGACCCGCGCCTCATCGCCCAGGAGCTCGACGGCGGTGACGGCCCCGCCGACGGTGAACCAGCCTCGGCTCTGCGCCTCGGTGAGTTTCCGCAGCATCGCGGCAATGGCGGCGGATCGCGGCAATGGCGGCACGCGGTCCCGCGCCGCCGCTCTTGGCAGCACGTGCAGCCCGTCCCGCCCTGCGCCCGGCCCCGCCCGGCCCGGCGGGAGCGCTCCCGGCTGCGATCTGCCCGCCCTCCTCACGCAATTCACCTGCAGCTGCGGGCTGAGTTCCTCCAACCGACCCCCAAAATTTGTTAAAGCCTTTCTTAGAAAGGCAGGACATACAGACCAGAAGTATACGGGAGGGTCGAACACTAAGGCTTGTCATCCCTACTGGATAAATTTCAAAAGAAGAATAGGAACTAAGATAAACGTGTCTGTTGAACTTCCCTTTCATCCTGTCATCCTCTCTTCTGAAGTAACTGCAAACATCTGTGTATAATTTGTTAAATCAGATAAATAATGAAAACCAATATGAACACAGGGTAGACCCTTACTTTCTCTAATAGGGTTTATCATCTCCACACTGAGTACCTGATCCAGTGCAGGCATTTGGCTGCTTTAGAACTGTTACTGTCAGACAGGTAAATACAAATCTAGAGTATATGTAGACAGATAAGAATATCACAGCCTCTGGTTGCTTAATGTATCAGCCTCAAAATCCTAAATTAAAGAAATAAAGGGATTTTCCTCAAATTTCAAGAAGTTTTAAAGTTTTAAATGAAAGAGGTGACATACATGCAGTATTTTGACATGTTATGCTCCTATATTAAAAGCAAAAAACGTCAATGTAAGATCCAAGAAGTTTTGTTTGCCCTGTGTGACAAAGCTCATATGTAGCAAATCTATATACCTGCAGATTATGTAAATCGCTTACTGGGAAAGTAAATACAATCTGTGATCTCACTAAAGCATTTTAACACACACAATAAAGGTCTGAGCTCTGCTTTCCTTTCGCAGCCACGGGAGGCCTGAGCGGCCATTCCCCCCCTCACCCCACAGAACAATGCCTCAGCACAGCTCTGGAATTCCAGTCACCCTGTCCTTCCCACACCTGGAGGAAACGGCCTGCAAAGCATGTAGGTGCTTCAGACCTCAGAAATATGGCCCAGCGAGTGCCTCCCACTCCTCCAGGACAAGCTGTTCTCTAAGGGACACACTACACAGGCTGTGACAGGCCCTTCCCGGCATTGTCTGGCACGGGATGCCTGCTGTGCTTGTTCTTGGGAAGAAGGACTGAAGTGAAGATCTACTTCAGCAGAGCATTGCCAGTAGGTTGAGAGAGGTGATCCCGCTCCTCTGCTCAGCCTAGGGGAGGTGAGTGTGGAGTTTTGTGTCCGGTTCTGTGCTCCTCAGTACAAAAGGGACGTGGAGCTCCTGGAGCAGGTCCAGTGGAGGACAACAGAGAATGATTGGAGGACTGGAGGATCTCTCTTATGAGAAAAGGCTGAAAGAACTGGGCCTGTCCAGCCTCGAGAAGAGACGACTGAGTGAGGACCTCATCAGTGTGTGTAAATATCTAAAGGAAGGGTGGCAAGATGGACGGAGCTCGGTGGTGCTGAGTGACAGAACAAGAGGGTAGGGGCAGAAACTGATGCCCAGGAAGTTCCACCTGAACACGAGGAAGAACTTCCCTGTTGCAGTGACCACGCACTGGAACAGGTTGCCCGGAGAGGGTGTGGAGTCTCCCTCACAGTAGATATTAAAGAACTGTCTGGATGCAATCCTGTGCCACGTGCTCTGGGATGATCCTCCTTGAGCAGGGAGGTTGTTCCAGGTGCCTCACTGCGGTCCATTCCCGCCTGACCCATTCCGTGATTCCGAGTGAAGCGGGGCTGGCACCGGCCGCGGTGCCAGGTCCCCCGCCGTGATCCTCCACGGCCATAGGGGTCGCTGCTGTCCCCGCCCGCCGCGCGTCCCTTCCCGGCGCACCCCGCGGCGGCAGCGGACCCGTCCCCGTTCCCGAGTGTGACCTTCGCCGCTCCCCTGGCACGGTGGGTCTGGGCCCGGCGAGCCCCGGCTGGGTCCTGGCGGGCACCGCTGGGGGTGTCTCGGGTCAGGGCAGCGCTGGTTCAGCCTGGGAAGGGAAGAAGAGCGAAGGGGAGCGCGGCCCGCGGCGCTGGAACTTAGCGGTTACCCGGCCAGCCCCGTGCAGCGGGTCGGGGCTCGGGCGGGCCGCAGGTGCCCCGGGCTGCGGCGGTTGTGGCGGGGAGGTCAAAGAGACAGCGAATAAAGCGTTTTCCCGGTTAGGTTTCAGAAAAAAAACTACTCAGAACGACGTCGCGCCCGCGCAGGCCTTGAGGAAAGGTCTCTGCTGGGCTTTGGCACGGTGTTTAGTGGAAACGGCACTGCTTATTCCCTGTATTCTGTAGCGGTGGGGAAATCTTTCCTTCCTGTTCTCTTCAGTCTCCTTGTTTGTTAGTATGTCTTGATATTCTGCTCTAGCAGAGTAACTGTTTGTAGTCCACTGTGCATCTGAAACTACAAACATTGGAAATTTAGGTGAGCAGTGTCCTTAAAGCAGTGTCGTTAATAGTGTTGGTGAAAGCACAAAGGTGTTTCAGGAACTTTTCCCACAATAATAAATTATTGAAATGATTGTCCATAAACAAATGTAAATGTGAGGTTGTCTGTAATTATATACGAATTGCCTCAAAGTTGCTTTCGTTCTTTAAGAAACACCTAGATTTTTCCAATTGTTTTGACACTGGCTGGCCTTGCACCCTCTCCTCTGAGAGCCTTGCTAAACGATGCTTTACATTTAGTGATGGCAGATAAGTGAGCCTTATCTCAGAGAAGTTTAACTCTGCTTTTCTTTCCTGGGTCTCGGGTTTACCATATGCTGTCTATATGTGTGTATAGCTGACTTTGTAGGCTTGTAATAAGCGTGGATGGTGACTATTGGGTGAACTGCTGTGCATAAGAGAGTAGAACATGGAGTGTCTCAGTGCAGTGGGGTGCAATTGTGAACTAACGTTTATGGGAGTTAGGATAAGATTTACTTTAAAACCTCCTACAATTTTCTCTCTTTGTCGTACAAAGCTGCATGGAAAGGAAAAAAATGGCCAACACTAACAGGCTTCTTGCTCTTGGGGCATATTTTGAAAGTCAAATAGTCATGATAAAGCATGAATTCATTAGCTTAAAATAATTTATGTTGCTATTTTGAGTAGAAATTACCATGCTGGAAGAGACAGATGTGAGGGAGGGAAACTAAATTGGTAGTGCAAGGAAGGAGCCTCTCTGGCTTTTCTGGAATGAGACTTCCTCCTGAGGGAATCTGGAAACATTGGGAAAAAGCTGGTACTGATAGGCAGAGAAAAATCTAGCTATTGCTGCTTTGTAAATGTTCTATTGACTCATCTTTGAACCCTTCCATCAACTGTAATTTTAATTTTTTTTGTGTGTGTGTTAGCCCATAAATTCTAACCTTAACTCTAAATTTTAATTTCTTTGCTTTGGAATAAGTACTTCTGCATGCTTGGGGATTTTTTTTAACCTGTAAATTGATGCTGATGTGCATCAGGAGTGTGTGTGTATACATAAAGATAGATTAATATATGTGTGTGTGTCTGTATGTAGGTTAAAAATGCAACAGGTAAGAATACACAGCTGCAAAAGTTAAAATGACAACACTTCATAAATTTCAGATGGTGCAGGCCATGATTCCAAAGGCATTGAGACCCATGAAATTCTACTTCTCTACTGTGTATCAAGAAATATGGGTTGGTGTAGCATTAACAACTTATGCCTACTACAAGATTTCATATGGGGGTAAGTCACACATTATAGTCTTTTTTTATACAAGAGATCTTAATGACTGTTAAGTAAATGAGAGTAGTTGGTGTAGACAGGAAGAAAAAAAAGGTTTTTACTTTTGCTTTAACCTTTTACTTCAAGGAGAGGTCAAAATGGACAGACTGTTTCAAACTGGTCTTCATGTCATGGTACATTAATTCATGACTTAGATGAGCTGGTGTAGACTTGGGAGGGCCAAAAAACCTGGATAAATGGCAACTGTATGCTAAGCTTTATTTGAAAGAGAAAATAGTTTTTAATAGCTGTAGCCCTTTCTGCACTTTGGGGAACAATTTTGCAAGTCATACATGGAATTATAGAAGAGTATGTTGTAGGATAAATCAGATTGGAAGGGACATCTTGCGCTCACGTGGTCCAAACCAGTCCTTGAAGCAGTTAGATCACAGTTAGATCAGGTTGCTTATTACTTTATTCATAATTTAAGTGAAGATTTCCAAGGATGGAGATTGTACAGTCTTTTAAAATGGCCTTCCTTATGAAGAATTTTAATCACTGTCACGCAATGTTTTAGGAGAACAACTACAATGGGAATGTAAAATACAAAGGAAGATTTTACAGCAAATGTTTCAGTTCAATTTACATCCATATCTTGTGTGTGTGTATATATCCATATATTATGTAAAATAGTCACATTTATTAATAGAAACATAAAAGTTTCTTTTGAATTATAGTAGAAATCTTGGTGACTATAATTTCTAAATGCATGGAGTCTTGCATTTACTCCATGCATAAAAGTTGCATAAACAACTTTTAAAAATCAATATAAAGTTTACAGAAATATACCATGGAAAGTACATGTTGTACATTTTCAATTTTTGTTTAAGCTAATAATAAGCTAATTAAAATTTAGCTATGAAAAGTAAATAGGAAATATATTGTTAACTGTCATTTTCAGCTTATTTTTTTTTTCTCTTTTTTTCCCCAGGCAAGAAAGCATCAAAAAATAGTAAGTATTACTATTAATCTAATACCTTAATGTAATTTTTAAGTAAGTGCAGGAAAAATTAGTTCAGACTGTTTTACATTAGATAAATTTGGGGTTTAAGTTAGAGATTTAGTAAATGTTTAAAGACTACTTCACAGTAAGCAATCTTGGTTGTATTGATAATTTCGTAATCTACAAACAGCTGTGGATCTGAACATAAATAATCTTTTGTGTAGGTTTTAGGACTAAAATTTAAATTCTGTACCTTGACTGTGTGGGCAAGGAATTTTTTCAAATAACAGTAACAAGCATTTAATGGAATTACTTAAATCAGCATGATTTCAAGAGTACCTGCCATTTTAGCTATCAAGAAACTAGAAAGTTTAAACTCGTGTTTTGAATTTGTATTTTTGTTTCTTTATAAAGTAGTGTTTAGATGTTTATGGACAGTTTCTTCTGATATCACACTGGAATTTATTTTTTTATGACCTGCTGTATCTCAGTTCACTTTCTGCACCATGAGACAGAACCCCTTTGCTCCCAGTTGAATTTGTACATGCAAACATTATTTACATTTTGAAATGTGCAATTAGAGAAAATACTGCCTAGTAGACTTAGAATAATGGTGTAAATAAACTTCAGTTCTGGAAGAGCCATAACAAAACCAAGGAAGAATGGGTGTTTGACTATAATAGGGCTTTTAAACTTGCAAAGGAGAATTTTTAATATTTGCTAAATTTGCTTACGTACATATTCTGAGGGTATTGTTTCATTTGAATAGCCAATTCTTGTGCTCAGATGTAAGTACAGTTGTCAGTTCTAGGACCTGCACTACATACCTAAATTGATTTGCTTTACTGTTTGAACAGCCTAAATCATGTCTTTGTTTCAGAGTCCTCTGGTTCTGGCCATCATTAAAGATCTCTTCTCTTCTTGGAATATGAATTTGGTGGTTCATCATCTTTACTGCAAATGAAGGGAGTTACAACCATAGGGAAATGTACCTGATCTACCTACTGTAAATGGAAAAAGAATAAATCCATTGAGCAAAAAGTAATTAAAGATGTTGGACAGTATATGCTGGATATTGTTATACAGTGCTAACCTGATTTTTTGAATAAGCTTCTACAGTTCTAAGTACCATGTTAAACTTTTTGAACAGTATTTTAAAAGGGACCAAATCTTTATAACTAAACTTCTTAATAGAATTAGATTCCTTCCTCTCTCCCTAATAATAGCTTTTTTGGCTATTTACTTTAAAAATGTCATTTAATAGGATGCCAAGTATGAGGACTTAATCCCCAGCTTTTCGTCAATTTGTGGTGCAGGAATCAAGGGTACCAAAATTGTATTTAAACCTTACATTTTTTATAGAGTTAAGTTCTGCAAGGCTTAAAAGCAAAAGTTATATTGTTACGAAAACACCATGCAAAACGTTTACAGATGTTTTTTAAAAGTGCATGATTCACAACTGTAGTTTTCTATCCTTTATATTCAGTAGATGTAAGGAATTATTCTGAAAGGCTTTTCCTTTAGTCACAAGTTTTGCAAAGGAATAAGTAATAACATGCCCATATTCTATAAGAAAACTGATATTACATGGACTTTCATTTGCCATTTCCATTTGATCTTACCTCAGAAAATCTCAGAATTTAAAGGGAATAATAAAATCATGCACTGATAGCAGTTGGTATGAGCACAAACATTTAACTGGCTTCAAGGAGTTTTCATTTTTCCTGAAAGTGTAGAAGTAATACTTGTGTTATTATGAGGGGTCATTAGTGGTTTTTGCAGATAGCTGTTATAGAGTTCCATAGTAAATGTATTTTAGGGACTGTAGGAACATATGCTGTCTTATGAAAATCAGTGTTCAGAATATGCATACTGAATTCTGTACCAAGGATACATAGTGTGTAAAACCAAAACTAGACTTCATGTCATGTTTTGTTTAAATTTAGCCTAATCTGCCTTTGAGAAGATTAAGAGGCTCAAGTCATTTTAATGACTTAATGCTTACGTACATCTTTTTAACTACTTCACTGAAACATCTTAAATCTTGCAGCTTGATTAAAGTTTTGCTTTTCAATCTCCTGACTGCAGTATCTGGCCATAGCTTAAATGTTTTGTATTCGAACACTCAGGAGCTTGATAACCTTACCTGCTGATGGTAAACATTCCAAACACTGTTGCCTTTAATTTCTTCAAAATTCTACTTATGCTTAATATGCTTAATACCTACTGAGAAGAGTAAAATTACCAGTCTTATTTCTCTAAAAGCTTTTTCTAAAGAAGGCATGTTTAGCATCACTGATTTGAAAAGGTGACATCTGTCCTTCATGTATTTTTGCATTTATTCCACCTTCCCCAGTTTTCTTTGTTGCACCTTTCCTTGATCTGTTTTTGCAGATTTCTTTAATCATTTCTATATGGGTTTTTCTGTTTTCTCACCACAGAAAAATGAATAAGAAATTGGAAGAACTCACTACTACATTTTTTACATAAAATCAAAAGCATCCAAAAGAAGGGAATAGAGAATAAAAACTAGAAGAAAATGGAACTCAAATGAACAGATATTAGGCCAGTGGTAATTACAGGGTGAGTGAGTTGTGGTATACTTAATAAGCAGTTCCAGTTGAAAAATTATGCCATGTAAGGAGCTAGAAGAGCATTTGTAATGCAAATTTATGATCACTAAGTTATAGTTCCTAAGATACTACACATACTTCAAATGACCTCCTTTAGCAATTTTCAATTATAGAGCTCAGGCAAACAGATCAGGAAAAAAACATTAATCACTGCAGGATATGCTTCACCTTAGCCAGACCACTGTCACTGAGGTATGTCAACATGCTCTTCTGATTCCTGGGTTGGAAGGCAAGAAGAGCTTCTGCTGACCTGCCCTTGGAGAACACTTGACTGCAGTTCTAGGTAAACTTAACCTGCTTCAAGTCTTAACACTTCTTTCTGTCTGACTTGCTTTATTTTCTAGTAGGGAAAGGAAGTACATATGGACAGCAGTGTCTAGGTTATAAAAATGATAATTTCTACTGAAACAATGCCATATACAAGTGGTTCTTCCATTGGTGCTTCTCTGTCAAGAATTTTTATGAAGGCTACAGAATATTCCCTCCTTTGTGATCCCTAACACAAGTATTGCAAAAGGTAGGGGAAGTAAGACTGGTGTTTATGTTTAAATAGATGTTTTGTTTTGGTTTTTTACTTGAGTAGCATACAGAAGGAGGAAATTTAGTCACTTGCTTGACTCGAAAGCAAAAATCAACACACCCATAACATGTAAACCTGTAGTGCTGTCTCTGTACTTCCTGCTTCTCTGTGCTGAAGTAATGTAAAACACAATAGAGGAAAGCAAACTAAGGCGTTGTAAGAGCCATTTCATATTTACAGTGAGGTGTGGAAAGAGTAATCAATTTTCACTGCAGCACTAGCATCCGGAGCATAGCCCGAGGTAGACAAACATTTCAAGGAGTACCCACCCTTGAAGTGAATACTCTTATTTTCGAGTATGTGCCTTTCTTCTTTTTTAGTAATTTAGCTAAGTTGATTTGTAAGCTATCAATAATAAGCTAACTTAAAACAGAAATATTTTCTTGTTCCAGGTAAGTGTCTAAACAGACAATACTCAGCGCCTGAACAAACCCATTTGCTATGCAGATGACTGTGTAAGATCAGGACATTAATCCATGGATGTAATGTTCATCATGATTCACAACTAAACACTGGTGAGGGATATGCTTACTGCACATTGATGGATCATGTTGCTTTCCTTTAGCTGCTGCCTCTTTACATTGCTGACATTTCTAAAACAGGATTACATTTAAACTTTATGTAGTAAAATAGTTAAGCAACTGCATTCTTAATTTGTTGCCTGTGATGCGGCATCAGCAGTGACAAAACCTGTTCACTACCTTTACCATGTTAGTGGAACAACCAACATCTTCAGGGATTGAAGAACCTCATCCAATTACTGCAGCATCTTCTTGACTAAGTTTTGTTGTGGCACTGGTAATTTTTTTTTAATCAATACAGAACATGAAAGCTCAGCAGTAGGAAACTGTATTAATAATGACAATGCTAAAGCAAGATGTCTTTTTACAGTACAAATACTTCTGTATTTGCCCCTCTATGCTGGGTCTTACGTCTGGGATTTCTCATTTTGGAGCTTGGGGATTTCTAGAACAGTTCAGGTGCTGTCCTACAATTAGGAATATCAGAGCTTCTCCTGCATGCTAATTAAAGTATGATAGAATACTCTAGGGGAGCAGCAAAATACAGTCAGAGCCAAGGAAACATTAGTCACAAGGCCCAACCTACTTAACCTCCTTAATGGCTAACTTGGAAAAAAACCAAATGTGTATTCATGTTAATTGGGAGGATGAGTAAAGCTGCAGGAAATGATCCAAAGTAACTAAAACAGCTGAACAAGTCTCCTGTTTATCTGAATCATGATAGCAATCCAGTGTTTGTAGTACAAATGCCGGTACAGAGCTGGCATGTACATGTGTCTTGTACTTTCAGTCCTTAAGGAAGGAACAGTATCAGGTGCTTGTTAGACACAGGTGGTTGTGTGTGACATCACCACCAGGTGCCTGAACTGAAACAGAGGAAATCAGTGTGTGAAACTTGTATTGTTTCATTCACAGAAATATGTGAAGGAAAGAATAGTGAGATGGAGAGTCCCCGAGGCATTAAATATGTTAGTTAACAATTCATTAAATGCAGGAACAAGAAGTGACACGATAGTGCTTGAACAGCAAACTCTTCAAACTATAATTCCATGACCTTTAGCAACTAACATTTAGCAGCTAATATTTTTAAGAACATAAAGCCACATGGCTGATCTGGTAATTTATTAAAATCTCGTAAATAAGACAGTCTTGTGTAGTCTACTCCACTGCTGCAGGCAAAGTACTTGGAAACAATTACTCTCTCCTAACTCAAAATGAACTGACCACCACAAGAATGGATGATTTAGAGTTTCTAATTAAATTCTGTCTTTGGTTGTGGTTTAACAGTATGAATACTCTGGGAGCTACACCAGCTTGTGCCTTTTGCCTTACACTGCAGTGCCTTGCTCCTCATAGTTGTGCTGATACAGCTATTTGTGAATCAGATCAGGTGATTTTGCATAATTTTATGGGGTTTCCCCCCTCTAAAATAACAAAACAAGCACTTGTTGGGGGTTTTCTTCCATTTTAATTTGGACTCATCTGATTCCATTTACAGCAAAGCTGCTTTATAACTAGATTATAGCACAGCAGTTGGGGGCACGGAGGAGGGTTGCAGAAAAAGGGCAGAAGAATCAGAATTTCTATCCTCCCATTTACTCAGCCAAGTTCCCTAAGTCACTGTGTCCCTCATAACAAGGCAATGCAAGTTTCCTCCTCATCTGCAGCTACGCACACGATCAAAACACTGTCTCTCCTGGAAGAACTGTCATCAGTGTCAACAGTTGGAGCAGTAAAAAGAATGCAGAACTCCACCCTATATAGAAATCAGGAATGATAGCTTGTGCTCCAGCAAAGGCAGAGCCTTGCTTCCTTCCTCTGGGACAGCACATGGGTTTCTCGAGTTTATACTATCACTTAATTAATTGGGACAAATGAATAAACAAATAGGGAACAGGGAGAACCACTGAATGATGATATCCTAATGCTCAGTACTATCAGGAAGAATACTTTTACTTATAAAGGATTGGTAGTGGTTCATCAAATTATAGTATTGGTTGTCATCAAATGAAAGTATGCTTAATTATTATGACCTTCTAAAGGATCATAAAGGAATGGGGTTTTTAATTGATATGACCTTTAACTTTTACATCCATATCATGACAGTAACTTCAGTGATCTGGTGGGAGAGACAACAGAGTTTTCTTCAGAGCTAATGAAGTGTGTTTGGTAGGAAATGATAATGGGGATTATGTGGGTGGTAGAACTAAGAGCTGTATACTGAATGAATCCCATCTGTGGCGGCTGCTGCCTACACAGATTTTTTCTGCAGTATTAGTTGTAGTCTTCATTTCTTGTTTTAACCTGTTGTGTTTAGCGTGCTTTTGATGACATTAAGAATTGCTGCAATTAAGGGGGAATTCTTGAGGTATGAAGTAGAAACTGTTGTGAGGTATTTCATATGGAATGCTATGTAAACAAGCAAACTGGCAACAACTGAACTGAAAAGAAGCAGAGTATTATGGGAGGAAAAAGGAAGGATTAGTAACGTGGACTAGAATGTGAACAGGCATTCGATAGAGGACCAAGAATACAGAGAGGGATAGGGGGAGGTCTAACCAAAAGCATTTCCACTTTTATAATTAACTCTTATTGTTTATTTTGTACATATCTGTATGTCTCAAGCTATTCTTTTTTGAGCACTGTTATTGACTCCTTACTCATGATGCTTCAGGCACACGTTTTAATTTAGTGCAGTTGTAGAGAGAAATAGCCTTGTTTAAATTCTCTTAAACCTGATATTACAATTCTCTCCTTATACTCCTGATGTTGTATTCCACATACCACATACAGCTTGAAAAGAAAATTCTTCTGGTCTCAGGATCTCTAGACACTTCTTTAAAATAATTAGCTAAAATTTAAATTCTTCATTTCTTTCAGTAAGCTAAGAATTTGAGTCATACCAATTTTAACAAAGGATCTGACTTTTGATTTAAGTAAACACCAAGACATAATACAGTTCAGCATACTTTAAGTAATTCATTCGGAGTAATACAACTAGAAAAGGAATCTTGCCAAAAATATTTTTACTTTGCTTTCAAATTATGTATTCTTATTAATGCTAACTGTCACACCTCTTTTTAAATTAAAGCTAGTACGTTAAACACGTACTCAGATCTTTCTAGAAGGAAGAAAGGCAGAAGGGAGGGAAAAAAATGTTTCCCATAGGAAATGGAAGAAATAGAAAAAAAGATTACAGTACCTTGTGATGTAGCTTGTCCATTTGCAGAATAGAAATACTGGTTTTGAATTTGAGACATAAACAGTAGATGAACTTTAAAGTAGTATCTAATCATGCCCCAGCAAGTAGGTTATTATTGGGTGTACTCCTCCGTGATGAACACACTCCTTTCCAGCCTTCTAAATATTCTCAGGTTCAGCTGCATATTATGGTATCTTCTTTGAATAAGTCAACCTAAAATAGATTCTAAACACATACCAGCGATACATTTTCTACTGTCACTATTTCTAGAGCTTTTCACTGAATATTTTCAATAAGGTTCTATCAATGCCCTACACAATTCATCTGCTTCTACTGTTGACATTCTTCTGTTTATGCAGCTAAGAATTGTAGTAAATCTTGTTGTAGGATCATAGTAGTAAAAAAAATAATTATTCAGAAATGTATTTCTGGAAGATTGCAAAACAGAGCACTTGGAAACAGAATCAACTTCTCTCATTAATGTTCCCTGGACTAGAACATTGTTGCTTTATGTGGAAAAGTAATTTTTACAGAAAAAGAAGAGATGAACCTTAAGCATCAATAAGGCACAAATCAATTATTTTCATAACATGCAAAAAATCATAATTGCAAATGTTAGATTACATCTGCTGGTCAGATCACATGAGTACAGATGTTCTTCTATTAAAATGCACTACTAAAATAGTGTTTGTGACTGCAAAACTCAGATTCACAATAAATTGTGTATACCTGTATAGAAGACAGCCATGCTCTAACAATTTTTGGTAATCAAAAAGTGGTAAGTTAAGGTGGTGTTTATGTATATATATACACATATCTATATATGTATCTCTATCTATATAGATATATATGTGAGAGAGAGAGTGCAGAAATGTTTTCCATAGAGATGCATGTTAAATCAGAACCTATTTCACATCTGCAATGGTGTTTTATTTAACACTCTCTACTGGATTTTTAGAGGAGGTACACAATACCTTGTGTATTCTAATGTGTAAAATCTGTGATAAGTCCATACACAAAAAAAGGTAAAGAATGTTATTTCCAGTAGTGTAGTCTTAATAATGTAGTTGTTTAAATACCAAAACAGATACGTTTTTGTTTTTTAAATACACATTTAATTTGGTTTATAATTTTTTTTTCTTCTACTCTCCATGAGCATTCTTCTGCTCAGAGGCATGTTTTCCTTTCTAAGCCTCCTTTGCACATGACTGTCAGTAATTGCTAGAAAATACCTTTCAATATATACCACACTTCAGAATTGAGCAGAGGACTTTTCCGATCTGCCCTTCCAAGCTGCAGTCCTTCAAGTTCACCCATGACCAGGTTCAACAGCAGGAAGCAGGAGCTTCATTACATGATACCCTCTTCATGTTTGTTCTTACTAGATCTGTTTACCCCAAGAAAGGTAACTAAGAAAAGGACAAATTCTAGTAGGAGATGCACATTTAAAATTAGGAATTACTGGGTTTGAATATTGCAGTAATACAAATCTAATATGAAAAGAAATCTGCATCTGATAAAGCAGTAAACATGAGAAAAGAAAGGAGATTGGTTTCAATTATATTAAATAAGTAGTCAGCCATCTAAAACAAAGGAATGATGTAGTTAATAGAAAGTTGAAGACTTAACAGCCCAAAATTTTTGCAGCATGAGGGAAAAACTAATCATGTATCACAGCATTCTGCATTAGTCTTTTAGCTGAAAGAGAAAGTATTTGAAATCCCTTCACACAGAAGCTGTAAAAAACACTTCAGTACTTAAGTAAGTCATGGAAGAGATATTTGAGAATAATTTTAGTCTTACAGTAACAAATTAAAAAGCTGGGCTCAATCTTAAAACAGCCCATCATTTTACCCTCACATTAACCAAGTGGTACACCCAAAACACAGTAGCATATAAATAAAAGAGGAATAAAGAGTTAAGGATTGACTGTCCCTAATTAATGTTTCAACTAACAACCCATCATCTGGCTCATCTCAGATACTTGTACTCATCATGGGCATATTGAAAATTTCAAGAAAAAGGATTTTTATAAAGAAACATCCTGAGACCCCAAATGGCTTCAAAGCCTAAAAGTACAAGCAGAGAGAAATCTCCCAGGACACTGAAGTTTTTGTTTTCTCCACCTCTTTTCATATGGTTAATGGCTTCATTGTTATAAATTACAGAGGAGCAGAACAAGATATTCCATCTATAAAGATGATGGCGAGTCATCTTAAAGGACTGTATCTTCTGTAGCTACAATATAAACCAATACCTTTTAGTGCAGTAATTTTATGAGAGTGGATAGCAACACAGCTCCAATGAGACCACAGCATTTTCCACTAAGTACGTCCTTTTGCATCATGTGCATTGGATTAAGTATACAATTTCTGTTATTGTTTAAAGAAATTACCTCTAATCCAGCAAATGCAGGGCTGGAACACATGATGTACCAGACACCCAAATCCCAGGAAGTGCACACAGCTATGCTACACACACATAATGCTTCACTCCTGCTTTAATTGTTACACTTCTCAGAATGATGCACAGAGTGCTGGGCTGTGGAAACTTCACATCATGAGTCACCTAGTCCAGCATACATTACTTTAGAATATTACAAGGCAGTGATGAAAAGGTATCTTTCTACTGTTCACGTGCCTTAAATACTGTATACCAAACAGACATCAAAGTGTTTCCTTTAGGTTATTATTTGTAGTTTATTTATCTCTGAACAGGTTTGGTGGGGTTTGAAATGCCTTGGCTCTATGTGAATTCAAGCATGGCAGCATATGACTATTGCTCAGTACCAACACTTCATTGCTGCAGCTGTAGGAAGTCAGTGTGATTCTGAAATGAAAGGCTACTTAAGGCCACAGTAACAAGTTAATATACCTTTCCTTTACATATACACTCTAACTTTACACTGTGTTTCAGTAAAGATTTTAGGCTCCTGCTGTGAAACTCCCCATGAAACATTCAGTCTTTTTGTTTGTATTACCTGTAACACAGCACTGCACTGTAGTCACTTCATGAACTGCCTAGCAAGTTAGAAGTACTTCTGTCATTCAGCTTTTTAAATTGCTTACCTACTCAGAGCCAGTTCCTCCTGCATTACAGCAAATGCAAAATACAATTTTCAAAAGGAGAGTTGTATTCTGTAATAAAGTAATCTACTTTCTCATTTAGCAGAGAGACATAATTTCCTGAAATACATGCAAAAAACCCCAGTTCTCCTACCCATACTCACTTCTTGAGATTTTATTCTGACTCGTTGTGAGGGAACCCATCTGAACTGTAGCCATCCAAAAGTTCCCCAATCAGAGCTAGTCATCCAGGCTCCATCCTAAATCAATACAGAGATAGCCACCTTCAAAGACCAAGAGATTGAGATAGTGGGAGGAGTATCTCGACGTGAATGAATTACCTGCAGAATTGCCTCTCTCCCCTCCCCGTCCTGATTTATCTGTAGTAGCAGCCTCAATGACTGAGTGAAATGACACACCTAACTCCTACATTAGTAAAGTTGGATAAGATGGATCCCACCCTAAATGTTTGACTTCTGACACTGTTGCTGGCTATAAATAGCAGTATCTGTTATTTCAAATAATACCACATGAAAAGAAAGAAGTGTTACATTAATTCAAAATGACTTTCCTGTGACACCTCCAAAGCGTGAAAACATTTTCCTATGCTCTAGAAAAGCATCTTAACAAGTGAATGCAAAACTGGAGAACACTTGGATCTCAGAAGGTAGGAAAGCTCATTTTCCTCCTTTTGTCTATGCATAGAAGAGAAGTAGGAGAGATTCAGACATTTTACTTTTTAAAATTTTAAAAACATCTACATTTGAAAATCTTGCTAGAAGATACTTAGAAAACACAAGTAGCATTCAGAAATTCAGCAGGAGTGCTCCTGAAAATTTTATTAGTCTGCCACCTGTATCTTTGGGAATCTCTGCTTGTCCTAAGAAAAATAATGATCAGGTAAGAGGCCTAGCAATTTATTAACAGCAGTTAAAACCCCTTTTTCCAATAAACCTGGGTTAAATACACACAAAATTTTGGACATTTTTCTCTATGTACCCATAAATTCCAAATGTTTTAACAAAACTAAATGACAGTTTATGCATTTTAATCAAATACCAGGTAAAATCAAATTTCTAGGTAAATATGACTTCTGCACATCTCAAAAAACTCACCATACCATAACCAATAAGCACTAATTCTTCCTTTTTTATGTATTACAAGTTGAATAACTGTGTTAAGCTACAGTGGTTTTGTAAAGCTGAATAGAATTACTGAGGTTTTTTAAGAACCAAGAAGAGAATAAAAGATACTTGTATAACATGTTTTAATATTTACATCAGCAAATAAGCACAAACCCTTTCCTTTAGAAAGAGGTCAACAAAATTAGAACACCTTTCACAAAGGAAGCGGATTTGGAAGCAAATAATTTGGGTTTAGTATCTCTGGCTTTATCTCCTTCCATAACCAAATTCTCTTCTATTATCTTCTTAGGCATTCCCCAAATCCTGACTGCTTTCATGCAAACTCAGTTACCCAAGGAAGGCAACTGGTTCCCTTGGGCCAAGCACTATAATTTCTACAAAACTGGACAAGTCATTTGGTATGGAAATGCAAGGGCAATAGGGAAAAAAACCCCTACATTATTATAAGTGACCACTTGTCTGCTCACAGTAAGCAGATTTCTGGTTCTAAGTTGGAATCAGAAAATTTTATTAAGGCTGCTTTGTCTCTTGATTGCTAAGAGAGTGGTTCCCAAGAAGACTTTTCTGTGGGAGAAGTGTTAACTTCCCATGCTGCAGGTAGAATTTTAAGTATTATACTTGGTAAATATTGGTAGATATATTTTTTTTCTTTCTGCATTTCCATAGAAAAATTGAGATGGGAAAAACGGAGACATGGGATGTTTTCAAGGGAAGCAGAAATAGGAGTAGGAGCAGACTTGCATATAAAGTAAATACTCTACCTTTTGAAGACATTTCCTCCTAGCCCTCAGTATCCAGTCTGTCTGGTTGCTGCACTGGCTGAATCTTCATCTGCCAAAAGCAACACAATGACAAACTTTTATACTACAAGCCACTGTTCCAACAGAGGAGTTGCGTGGAGGAGTGTCTGCATCCCCAGCAATTGTCTACATCATATTCTCCCACTTTACATTTTGTAGGCATTCCTCCTGTTGCAGTGGAAAAGTGATAGAAGGATAATATTTCCAGTATGTTATTTTTTGTTATTAGTCACTGAATGCAGGGAAATGTCAGCTATCAAGTATACCTGGAAAAAAATTATACACCATTGTTTAAGAATTGCTGGCAATGAAAATTAACATGGTTAATGAGAAAGACTAATTTTTATAGAACAAGTGTGACAAAAGGTGCACAAATCCCTTGGTGTTAGAATTTTAGAATTTCTAATTTGTTAAAATTAGAATTACTGTAAGCAGTAAGAGGACAATTTCTATTTACTAATCAATCCTATTATTTTTTTAAATTAAAGTTCAATATGAATTTGATGAAGATAGATCACTTGTTCCTTTTTTTAAAGGATAGATGGCTATGAGCCTGTTTTATTCAAGGCAGCTTAATTGCAGGGTTAATACTCTTTTGAGTAGATAGTGGAGTTCTCTATGAGGTTTGAAGTACTATAGTCTAACCTATTTCCAAAGCTCCATGTGTGAGGTGGAATCACAGTCTACAAGAACCTGAGGATGATATTAGTGTGATTGCCAGCAAGTAGCACTCCAACTGGTACTTGCAAAATAAACTGGCAAAGTACTATCTCGTGATGCTAATAGATTTTCCTTGTATGACTGTTTTAGTAAAAGAGGCAGAGGCTTTGACCTGTTCCAAAGCTGACACCAGAGCCTGCAAATGAACTGAGAAGGATACACAGTGAAATCTTAAGCATGTATATATTAACATAATTTACACAATTATCTGTTACAGAATCTTATATGAATAGGTTATGTTTACCGTACAGGCTCATACATTGAAATTATTGCGCTATTACCACTTACCCTCAAAGACTTACACAAACGTTATCTAAGATCCTCAAAAACTTGCCAAGTTAACATTTTTTTCCACGCCTAGCTGAGATCTGTCACGGTGTTCTGCAAATAAAGTAACAAAGGGTGGAAACCAGCCATTTTCAGAAACAGTTGGAGCGCTGGGTAGGTCCATGAATGCTGTAGATTAGGATTTAAGACTCACAGCAATATGAAATTTGTCTACATTGCATGTGTTGCAGTACTAACATATGGTGATGTTTTGACTTCTAGATGAGCTTGGCTTCTTCCAAGCTGTTAACTTTCATTTTGCTGTTGTAACTCTACAGAATGAGAGACTAGAAAATGAAGGAAACTGAACCTTACTTTCAAACACGAGACCAGATCTCATGAGTCTGACATCAGGACAAAAAATACCTTCCCCTCCTGCTGCTAAGCAGAGTTTTGTACATCAGACAGATCTCAAAAGGAAGGGACGGTGGAAGGAAGGTGACACTAGACATGCGGCTATCCAAGGTGTGTTCGTTAGACCAGGACAAGCTGTCGGGAAGCGACCTCAGCTCACAGGCACGGGAGACCACCGAGCCCCGCGTTACCGCCCAGCTCTCCCCGCACGCCCAGCGGGTCGCGGGCAGCTACAGCAGTGGGGCCGGGCAGGGCAGGGCAGGGCCGGGCGGAGCCGCCCCGCATTCCCCGCATTCCCCGGGCAGACAGCGCCCGGGGCCGTTGCCCCTTCCTCCAGCGCCCGGGCCCGGGAGCGATGGGCCGCGGGCAGCCCGCCCAGAGGAGGCGGCGCCCGCCGGGGCCCAGCCCGGGGGCAGGGCGGCAGAGCGCCGGGAGGAGGAGGCCGGGCGGGGGAGAACCGGCGCGGCAAGGCTCACGCTCAGCACGCCGCTGCGGGAGCGAGAGGGTCCCGGTGGGGACGGGAGGCGGACGCGGGTCCCGGTCCCGCTGTCACGTGCGGCCTCGGAGCACCTCCCCGCGCGGCCCCGCCCCGGCAAGGAGGCGGCGGGGGTTAACCCGTGGCGGGGCGGCGCGGGCGGAGCGGAGCAGAGCAGGAAGCGCCCGGGGAGGGAGGCGGGAGAGGCAGCCGCGCTCTGGAGGAGGAGGAAGGGGGTTGGGAGCCCGACTGCCGTCGCCGCCTTCGCCTCTTCCTTCCGCCCGCTGCGCGGAGCGAGGCGCGCGGGAGGCACCTGTCACAGCCGCCAGGGCGAGCGCGGCGTCCTCCGCGGTGAGAGGCAGAGGCGGCGGCGGCGGCGGCAGGAGAGGCCCGGCACAGCTCAGCGGGCCCGGCGCGGAGAAGGCTGCGGAGATGATGCCGGTGAGTGAGAACGGGGAGAGTTCGCGTCGTCGCTCCCCGGCCTGGCGCCGCGCTGCCGGGCGTTGGGACGCCTCGCCGTTTCCTGCGGGGCTGCCGGCGGCGGATGGAGTGCGCGGCGCCGCCGTCATCCCCGGGCCAGCCGGGACAGAGAGCTGCGGGGCTGCGGAGACGTCGGCGGGCTCCGCGCCGGGGGTGGGGCCGTGGGTCACCGCCGTCCCCGGCTGTGGGGGGGCACGACTTGCCCCCGCCCCTCCACCCGCGGGGGCTGCACCGGCCGTGACAGGTCGGGGGCCGCGTCCCCCGGGGCTGTGGCGGAGCGGCGCCTCACACACCCCGGCGGGGAGCGCGGGGGTCGCCTCCGGGTCGCTGCTGCCTGCCGAGGCCCGCCGTGAGGCGTGGGGGGTGCGTTGTGTTTGGGTGAGTGGGTGTGCGGGCGGTGTGTCTGTTTGTTTCGGGGTTTTCCACCCAAATCCCGATCCCTCGCCGCCCGGGTGCGGGGAAGGGCTGAACCGTCCCGGGGCAGGCAGCTCCGACCCTCCTGCCGGGGTCAAGCGAGCGCAGGCGGCAGCACCGTGACAGCCTGCCTTCCTCCTCGGTTCCTGTCACCGCTTTTGTGAAACCGTCGCTTATTTATCGAAGACAAACCCTTTCATTTTCCTGCAAACATCCTTGATTGTCTTCTGAGACAGAATCCCTCTCCGTTTCCTGCCCCCCACTTCCCTCCCTTGTCGCTGGGGGCTGATGCAGTGGTCAGAAGAGAGTTGCTCCTGATGACTGTTCGTTTTATGACACGATCCTCTGGGACGAAGTAATAAACAATCACATCCCTTTTGTTGATTTCTTTCAAACTCTGTTTGATCTCAAATGTGGCTTTATGAGATACTCCAATATAAGGGGCTGTTTCCCATGTTTTCTCTAATTCCAGTACAAATTAGCCTTTTATTTACAGTTCCTCTGCAGTGTTTGCAGCTGAAGCACTGCAGCAGAATGTTTCTCTGTGAGAGCATTAAAGACATCTTTTACAAGATTTTATTGCTCTAAATCTGTTTCATGACTGAGAGGAGAAAATAAATAGCTCAAACTGGGTGTAAAATTTCATATTGAAGAGTACAGGTAGTGTTTAAAAGCCAGGTATTATGACAAGCTTTTTGCCATCATGTGCACTTTAACTTCCAGCTGCTGGGTGCCAAAACACTCTATTGATACGGATGAGAATTGCAGTGCATGTTAGAAACCAGCAGCAAAGTTCATGGAGTTACAGACTTGTGCCATGAACTTGTGGATGTTAGCATGTAGAAACAAAAACAAGGTGACAGCTTCATCTTGCA
This sequence comes from Dicaeum eximium, assembly GCA_013396995.1. Lineage (NCBI taxonomy): Eukaryota > Metazoa > Chordata > Aves > Passeriformes > Dicaeidae > Dicaeum > Dicaeum eximium. The sequence continues at coordinate 1,330,972 of VWZP01000751.1, forward strand.
TCTCAGCCTGGGTTATGCTTTACATTCATAGAATTCCTGTTGAAAACCCAGCCTGCCAATGACGTGCTAAGTCACAACAAACGTATTTGCTTCCCATTACTAACCCGTGTGTGGGTTTCAGGTTAACATCATAACTTGGGTAGTACAGTGATTGACTTCTTTGAAAGTTTCTTTTTACCTATTTGAGTGTTCCTGCCAGTGTCTTGTGTTACCTTCTTGCTGGTTCAAATGTGGTGGTTGTTTATATTCATTGGAAGGTGGTTGAAGATTCAGACTTTTTACTATGTTTTTGAAACACACTTCAAAGCATTTTTAAATGACAGATGAATTTTAATAAAAACAAACTACCTTGCTACAGGAGTAGTAGTGTTGCAGATTAGAGCTTAGTGAGTCCAACTCCTAAAATAATATTTTATTTTTCTAAAGCCATTTTAGGTGCTGTTATGGACATTCTATCAGTCAGGAATACGTATATTTAAAGAAATATGTATATTTAAATGGACTTGTGACAGTGCCTTCAGTCTTTCAGTTTTTCATCCCAGCTGGACTACAAGGATAAAAAAACCCTACTCCATTTACTGGACTCATCAACATATACTATCCAAATAATGTGAACATATGGCTGTAGAACTGGAGCTAATGTTTCAGGTTTTTAATAATTTTTTTGTATTCTGAGAATGGATAAGTTAGTGATCTAACTTTTTACCTTAGAGAATTCCTTGACTTCATATTAATGGAAGCTTTTTTTCCCCCTAAACCTGTTGGGTTTTTGTTTGTGGGTGTTTTGGGCTTTTTTTTAATATAATTAGCACAAACATAAAATAGCAAGAGGAGAGATTTTAATAACTGCTAGACTTACCTATTTGTTACAAGAGTTCATCACCATAGTTTTGCGTCAACAAATTAAAACTAAATGTTAACAGACTTTCGTAGTTTCTTAAGATTCACATTTATTAGACTTGAAGTAATTGATTTGGGCCACTTCTGCATTGGTAATTTTTTTGGCATTTGTACAACCATTTTAAAGAATTAAGTGGTATCTGAAGTCCCTGTTTTTCTCCTTTGGTGTCTGTTGTGATTTTTTTTTTTCTCCCCTCACATGGGGAACAGTGTTACTCCTCAGAGGTTTTTATCAATTACAGTTTTCTTTGTGAGTGGGATATTTCCAACTCTGTTCTTCAGCATCCTTTTCTTACAAGGTTCTGGTTCTGAAAAATACAGAATAACTGTTCTTGGTCCTGAACACAATTGGGCTTGAAGAAGAATTAATGATTTAGCCTACAGTTTTCTCACCTGGGTTTTTTTTCCCTTTGCTTTGCTGACAAGACATATCAATCATAAACCCTTTCATTGCCTTCAGGAGATAAGGACTATGTGTATGATGAGCTTATAATGCTACACTGAACATCACCTGTGCTCAGTGTTCCTATAAGTATGCCTTGATTAGAGGGATATTTTTTCACTGAAAAGTAAAGGTTAGTGTTTCTTGCATTTTTGGAATAAAGTGTGCAAACATAGAACTATGTGGTATCCCTTCAAAGAGGAAATCTTTTGGGTTAAAACAACCACAGTTACACTTATTTGCAGAATTTTTGTGGATATAGCTCCTTTTTCAGCCACAAAATCTATAACCTGATTGGAGGAACCTAGTTATGTATATTTTAGTTTGGTTGCCCCAATAGAGAGGGGTTTTTTGTGGTACTTTAGAGTGTGTGTTCGAAAGAGTGTTGGAAACTTTTCCTTAAATAATGCAATTAATGCTTTTTTTTTTGGTTGGATGGTAGTTCCAGAATTACCTTTTCTGTCAAGTATTAACATTCTTCTTGTGCACAAGGGTGCACACAAGAAAAAAGTCACTTATGAGAGAACTGTTTTCCCACTTATAAAGAACTACAATGCAATAAGCAACTGATACATTGAAGAAGCGTGTAACACTTTCATTTTTTGCCTTAATTTTGGGTATAATTCTTTAACAGCATGTGAGGTAACACCACCCTAAAGAGCTGTGTAGAGTTCATATACATCAATAAAGTGATAAGGCCCTTTTGAAGATAAGAAAAGGGGTGGGTACTGTGTAAGAAGTTGTGATGGATTGAATCTCTTAGGAGGAGGAGTTGGTATTGCACATTCTCCTAGCAGAGTTTTTCTGGTTTTGTCTTTAACTCATGAATATCAGTGAGGTTGCAGCTGTCATTCACATTTTTGCACAGAAAGCATGTAGGAGGAACATTACAGGACTTTGTGTGAGGCTGGACACATCTGTGTGTGTGGGAACAGGTAGTTTGATGGTTGTTTTCACAGAAGGGAGAGTGAAAAGTTTAAGAGTGTTTAGTAGGTTTATTTTTGTTCTAGTTAATTTTGTGAGACACTGCAAGTCTTCTCTGAAGATGCTCATGACTAATGCATATTTTATGTTAGACTAGAGAATTTATATGGAATCTCCTGGCCTATGAAGATGAATAAATAATATGATTGATAAAATAAAAAGCAAAGATGCATATCTGCAGGAGTTATTTTTCAATTAAGCTGGTGAATTAAGAAAAACTGGTGGATTTGGTGGGCTTTTTGTTGTGTGGTTGGGTTTTTTTGTTTGTTTTAAAATGAGTATGTACTTGTACTCTGTTTGGTCTCAAACATTTCCCAAAAAGTCCAAAGTGGGCATTGTTTATTATATTGCTTATAATTTAAAACCAAAATATTCTTCAATCAGTGTCCTCTGTTCTCTCTCCATAGGAAGATTGCTATGGATATAATTAAACATTGTAGAGGAAGATGTGTCACTTTAATACACTGCAATCAATATTATGAATTTTCATTATATTAATATGAGCAATTTTCAGTGTTAGAGAGATAAAATATATTATGATTAATTCAGAACTGTACAGTTCTCAGCAATACTGATATCCTTGTTTGCTGAATAAATCTGAACTGACTGTAGAGAATAATTTGCATGTTTATCAGCCATTATTAATGGAGTTATTTATTGCAACAAAGCTTAAAGGCCAGTTAATGTTTTTTTGAATTATGTCACTATTTTTTTAGGTTGACAGAATATGGCCTATTCTGTGGTAAAAATAAGTTCATCAGCTTCACTGTGTCAACAAAAAGCACTGTACACATGCTAGTCTGATTATAAAATATTTAAACGTATTTATTAGATATGTGTGGGTCTGTTGAAATGTATGAGAATTTTGAGGGAAAGGATGCTTTCTCATATGTTAACATAGATGAGTTTGTGGTCCATTGCAGATTTCAGAGAAAATAACTATTTGTTTGACAACAAAATTCGATTCTACCAGATGGGTTTTTCTAACAAAGCCAAGTTTCATATTAAATACATTATTTTAAAAAACCTTGCTTATTCACATATTTATATTTAGATGTGTACAGCTGTGCAGCAGCCCCCATTTTGCCAAGAGTTGCCCATAGACAGAAAAAAGGCAGTGCTTTTTTGTAAAGAATCTGAAATTTAATGCTTGGTATTAAAATCAGTGCTCATGTTTATTATGTTTCTAAATGTCTGGGGAGGGTTTGGTAATTTTCTTTTGTCTTTATGAATTATAGGAATCTTTAAAAATAAAATATCTTTGCTGAGAATAGAGGTTTGAAGAAGGAAACAAATTGTTGCCTGATTTGGGGAGTGGGGGAAAAGCGTCTTGCTACCTTTCCCTCATGACTCACTGTTGGAATTTACAAGTCTTATGCGTCTGTCTAAATTAAAAGCTTAGTATTACCATACATTAATTACTAGCACAAGATAGCTCAAAATACTTTAACCTCTTAAATGAATGTGCTAGCCTGGGATATAGGAGGTTCATTCCTGGGTTTGTATCAGACCCCAGCAAAAGGAGATTTTAAAATTTTTTTCTTAGATGGAAAAATTGTGTTAGGTGATTCAAAATATCTTTTAAATCTTTCTGCATTTATGAACAGTTTTTCTGTCAGCCTTGAATCTGGTGTCTCATTTGTTCTTAAATTGTGGTAAGATTTTTAAGTAAGCAAATATTCTAAGATACGAATTTTAACACTTCAGGCTGGTATGTTTTTCTGGGAGTTGGGAAATCTGCCATTATCATCTATTAAACTTGAAAGCATGTAATAATCTTGAATGTGTTAGGCAATTTATCAGTGGAGTGTGCTCAAGGTTTTGAGGTTCTGGAAGCAATTTTTTTATGACAGACAATAATAGAATTATATTGTGCAATAATAGACACCATCCTTCAGAAGCAGATTTGTGTGTCAAAAGCAACCATGGTACCTGGAGGACAAAGCATAAATTCTCAATAATAACTCAAAGGGCCAGCAAGAATATGAACTGCTTAGTTAGGAGGAACAAAAAATGTTTTGAACTTCAAATTTCAGTCACTTTACCTGGGTTTTAGGTCACTCTGTTATTTTTCTTAGATCATGCTTGGAAGCAAGTACATGAGCTGTACTGGAGACAGGTTTATCATTGTGGTGCAGTAGGATGTCAGAGCAGCTGAATTCCTTGTGGGGCTGAGGTTTCACAATAGGGCTGAGCTGGGTTAACCATTTCCTGCAGCTCTGGAAGAGGCTGCTTCCTCTTCCTTGCTGCTCATTCCCACCATTGGCTGTAAATGGACTGCACTGCTTGTCTCAGTAAACCCATGCAACTCACTAAAAATGTAAAAATAGGTGTATCCAAAGAACATTGAAGAGAATTGTGTACATGTGTGTATATATGTGAGTGTATACATGCACGTGTGGATGTTGCATTGATTGTTGTCTTGTCCATGTTGGTACAGGAGGGAGCAGGCTGCTTGGCTAAGATTGATAACAGAGAAGGGGATGGGCAAGTGGAGTCTCTCTGTTCAAGTATTTTTGTTTGTTCAGTTTAGTTTATTCTGGACCTCTACCCCAGGAGATGTACTCTGAAAAGGTGAGTAGAGCAGTGAGGTGAAACCAAAGTCTCTGCAGTGCAGTAATGTTGTTACTTCAGAGATAAGTTATGGTTTCAGCAGTTTCCACATCTTTATTGAATTCCCAGTAACACTTTACATTTTCGCTGAAATGGGACAATGTAAGGGATATTGGTTTTTTGGTAAAATGAGTGGTCTTTGAGGAAATCTTGAGAAACAAAGATAAAGTTTGGATACAAAAAAACCCCAACCCCCCCCCCCCCAAAAAAAAAAAACAAAAAAACCAAAAAACCAAAAAAAACCCCACCAATAAAACTTAACTGGTAGTTGCTAGTCTGGCATCATTTCCCACCTCTCACTTTGCAGTAGTGCATTTCTTCTGATTGCTGCCCATTATTTCCTTATTCTCTAAATTCATAGTGTATTCTAGCCTAGTTCTTTGGTAGTGGAAGTACAATTAAGATTTTTGTTTTAGTTTCCAGTTCACTGCTTTGCTTAGCAGCAGAATTCTATTTATGTGTGAAGAGTCTGTAGCTATAAAACACTTTATTTAAGGAATTCCAACTCCAGCAGGAAGCAATCTCATCTAAACTAGCACATGTTGCAGACACTGTATTTAACCCATGTATCCTTATGACTGTTTGACAAAAGGATTTTGGTGTTCGCATGATTAAACTTTTGTTTATAAATTGAGAATGGGGCAAGAAACTGAGGCTTCAGTTTTGTGTAGGTTAAATGGATGTAACTGCAGGGGTTGCTGAAGTCCTGCATCCCTGCTGTCCCCTCTCTTGTATTGGCTCTCTCTGGTATTTATCTGTTTCTGTGCTGAGCTGTTTGCAAACTCAGCAGGAAGTTGTTTGCCTTTACTTTTTTTTTTCATTCCTTTGTTTCTTTCTGTTTTTCCCCGACAGGATACTTCTGTGCCAGCTGAGCACACTGAAACTGATTCAGTGCAGGTCAGATAAGCACTGGAACCAGCACAAGAAAGGGCAGAAGTGTGTAGATTGCAGGAAGGATGTAATCAGTTGTACCAGTTTAGGTTTGGATCTTGTAACCTGAAATGAGTCCATGGTGGTGAATGAGTATGGATGGGGAGATGGATTCATACCAAAAGCATCTAGATCTATGTCCAAAATGGTAAAGAACATAACTTCCCTGCTCTCTGAAGTCAGAACAAGTAAACAGTGAGTTTGTAAGATCTCTGCTAGGCTAATCTAGCAGAGTCTCTCCAGACCTCAATCCCACACTCATAAGCACAATGCATTGACTTAGCATCTGACTGAATTCTGTGTTCTGATCTCTTGGGAGCCAGTTGGACACTGGAGACCAGTGTGCCTTGTCCTCCTTAAATCCAGAATGTGTCTGTCCAGACCTACTAAGGTGAATAGCTGAGAATTGTTGAGAGTTCCTGTATTAGAGGGAAAAAGTAGACAGAGCTGCATTAACATGTGCAGAAAAGTCTTGCCTGCATTGCTCTCTGGTGTTTTAAGGGAAGGAATCAGAGTCGTTTGAGACTGGCAAGGTTTACCACAGCCATAAAGTACAGGCTTACCTGCATAATTTTTTTTTTAGTTTCTCTAAGAAGCTGAGTAAAGTCTTAGTTGATAGTAACAGGTCCAGTTTAAGTTGAGAAGACATACTTTGAATGTATTTTTTGCATGAGAAAATCCTTTTCTAATCCTGTTTCCTAATGCAGTTTGTCTAATTTATGTTTCAAGACAGTGCTGCACCTGTTGGTATTCTTACTGCTGATCTGCAGGTGATACTTTCAACATACTAATGGTACTTTCAACATAATTCAACTTTTTATTTTCCTTACCTCCTCCTCCCCGCATGCTTACTACTTGATAAACAAACATGCTTCAGAACACATATCTGACTGTTTTCTGAAATCTTACCCAGGATGGTGGTCAAAATCTGTCCTGAATTTATTCTACCTAGGCAGAGGGGTTTTCAAATTACTTAAATCCGAACTGTTGTCCATGTCTTTAATAAATGTTACTGATATCTCGATCACTTCCTTTGAAAAGATAAAATGTGAGGAAAGGATATTTTCACATTGTTATGGTATAATTGATGTCTGTAAAATGTTTGGCAGGCTGTTAGTGTTTCTTAGGGAGAATAATGTGATAGCCAGAGCATAAACCACCTGATGGTACGGACAGCATAAGAAACTAGTATCCCTAACAAGTTTAAACAGTTCCACCAGGGGTTATTTAACTGAAACTGTTACCCACTGACAGCTTAACTAACATGTTTGGGCATCTGAGAAAGCATCTGTGAAGCCATTCATTACAAATCCTACAAGATAATTTTTATACTACATGGGTATGTTAGATACCTAACTTATTCAAATATATATGGTGAAGTAGTCAAACCAGGTTGTTAGTGTTAAAGTTGCTATTCAGATTATCCACAGAGAAGTGGTTAGATTTTACTGCTGTGTATTTAAAATGCAAGTTCTTGGAATTGAAAATTTGAATGATTTTTCAGGCTAGTGAACGGGTTAATTACTATTCAGGCACCAAACAGTTGGACTGTAGGTATGCTTTGGGAGATGCCTGAGTTCTTGAAACAGTGTCTTGTAAAAATAAACTGTGAAACTCTTCTCTGTGTGCAGCTTCATCTCTGCATGCAGCTGTGAATGTCTCAGCATGCCTCATGCTTAATTTCCTAATGTACTGTTTTATTGTCCCAAGTCATCTAAATTTCAGTCAATTTTAGCTGCAAGTCTGAATCACATACTTCTGATTGTGGAAAAAAGATCTGCAATGGTTGACCTCCTTTACACTTCTAAATCATGTCAGGATCAATGCAATTATTTTAAAACCATATCACATGGATTTGAGTCTATTCTAGCCCATGCCACTTGGAAATATTTTCAGTCCTTTTTCTGAATAGTTGGTTTTTTTTTGTCTACTAGTAGTACAGTGTAGCTATCATTTTATTGTTATTTATTATCACTTTAGCAAGGGCTTGTTGGCTATACATATCCAAGCTTTACACTCAAACAAGTAAATTTCAAGTCTTGTTTGCAGTGCTCTCTTCTTGCCAAATTCCTGACTGCAGTACTTTATTTTTACTTTTCTCTTCCCCCCAAGATGGTGGAGAGCAATAGTATTTGTTTTTGTCAAAATAATAGGAGGTGAAGTGGTGAAGGAGGTTAAATCAGTTTAAATTCTGAACTATAAACAGTTCTGTTTACCCCAGTGTGATTTTGAAATCCAATTCAATACTTACATTGGAATAATTCAATTTATATATCAAGTATTATAGTTTTGCTCATTTTTAGTTAAAACATGAATTACTTTTGAATTGGATCCACTTTTATGTGTACCAACCTTTAAAATATCTTGATAGAGAAATTTTTGTGTTTATGGTTCAAAATTATAACCTGAAAAAGCACTTTAAGGGACATAAAAGACATAGTAAATCATAGGATTTACTGCACAGTGTTTCTAATATGGTATTTTTGTGTTTCTGGGTGTTTTATAACATTCAACCTGACAAATCTTTATGATTTGAGTCTTCAAGGCATTACTGGATTACCCCCATTTGCTCTGCTCCCTTCCCCCAGCCATCTGAAGCTACCAAACACTGCTCAGTTCGCTCGCTGAGTTCTGAAGAACTGAGAAGCTTTGACACAAAATTACAAGTAAGCTTCATCTGGAGCATGCATGTCGTTGCCCTTATCTTTTGAGAGCAGGAAAAAGCTTTTGGTCAGCTTCTTCTTATTATCTCTTCAATGATTTAGCAATTTTTCAAGCACTGAGGTTTCAACAGCCTCTTTCTTCCAGTGCTCAGGGATGAGTGTTGTGATTGTCTGAATTTGTCTTCCTCCCCCCCACCTGAAGTGGGGACCAAAGTCATTCAGTGATTCATTATGTTAAGTAAAGCAGTTTTCTTGTGAGACAAGGTGTGTTCAAATATGTGAAAGAAAGCAAAAATATGAATGTTTTCATGTAGATCTGTATGTTTTTATATGTTAGTATCTGTAGTCATACTGGAATAAACAGTCTGATTTCCTGTGGGCTTAGGTGTGCCACTGTGTTTCTAACATCTTTTGGAGAGCAGACTGTAAAATCCCTTCCACTCACTCCAGCCTTATATGGGAAAAAGGAAACACGCTCCCCAAAACTCATTCTCTGTGTGGGTTATTGAGTGTACAGTTATTAGTGTAGTGGAACATCGTGTTTTTACCTCAGTGCACTAGGCTTAAGAAATGCAGAAACTTGGTTGTCAGTTTACTGAAGTGGAAGTGATACATAAACATAGGTACCTATCTCATTAAGTTATTAATTTATAATGATTTGTGAAAATATTGCTTTTGTTGTTATTGTTGAAAGGGTTTTGTTTTTATGTTTGTTTGGTTTCCTTTTGCAGTATGATCCATGGATTTTTGATTGATCCTACTGCAGAAACAGAAAGAGAATACATAGAAAAACTCCAAGGTGTTTGGGTTTTTAAAATCTTGGATGCAAATTAGAAGTTAATTTTCTGGATGTAATATTAACGTGTCTGTTTAGATTAATTTTCCACAAATATGGTAAAGGTTAGCTTAGAGAGCCTCTGTGCAATCATGCATATTTGTAGTTAAACATGTTGAAAAAATTGTACATTTGCACGTTTGGCATTTACAATATGGCTTAAATAGCAAGAGAAGAGAAGTGACAATAGTGAAAGAGTAAAATAGTCTGGCAAAGTGACACAAAAGTTATTAAACAAATAAGCCATAATTTAAAGTTATTGCTCCCCTGTATGCAGTATGGTGTTATATTCCTTCTGAACTCTCGCCTTTCTTCTTACTTGCTCATTACTTCTCTAAGTATTCTTAGCTGCTCACATCTATCAGTTTTCGTCTCTAGCTTTATATTCAGTAGTTTTCCATTTTGTGTAGGAGTTATACAAAGTTGTATACATTTTAGAGAATCAGACTTTTGAATTTTCCTTTATATCCTTTTTTCCTACGTCATTCCATGCAGTTTTCAGAGATCATGAGTTTCTTAATATTGAAGTACTTTAGTGGGATCACAGGCTGCAATTACTTTCCTACTGAGTGATTTACATAGTCTGCTGGTGTATAGATTTGCTACATATGAGCTTTGTCATACAGGGCAGGACTTCCTGGATCTTCTATGGGAATTTTTTTTGCATTTAATGCAGGAGAACAGCTTACGTCAGTGAAATAGTGCGTGTATCTTACCTCCTTCATTTAGAACATTCAAAACTTCTTGAAATTTTAGTGATAAAAATACCCTTCTTTCTCTAATTTAGGATTTTGAGGCTGATACATTAAGCAACCAGGGACTGGTATTCTTATCTGTCTACATATACCCTAGATTTGTATTTACCTATCTGACAGTAACAGTTCTAAAGCAGCCAAATGCCTGCACTGGATCAGGTACTCAGTGTGGAGATGATAAACCCTATTAGAGAAAGTAAGGTCTACCCTGTGTTCATATTGGTTTTATTATTTATCTGATTTAACAAATGAGACAGAGATGTTTGCAGTTATCTCAGGCTATTTCAGTTATTTAAGTTATTTCAGGAGGGATGACTGGATGAAAGGGAATTCAGTGACACATGTTTATTTTAGTTCCTATACTTCTTTTGAAAGAACCCATTTATCCAATAGATATAACAGGCTTTAGTGTTTGACCATCCCTTATACTGCTGGTGTGCATGCCTGTGTTGCCTTCCTAAGTAAGGCTTTTATAAGTTTGGGGGCCAGTTTAGAAGAATTCAGACCATAGCCATGGTTGAAAGAGTGGCACAATATGTGTTAAAACAGACTAGCTTTTCCTCTCAAATATTTATTCATGTGATAGTTTGTTTTTCTGGCAGATCAAGATACAGTCTGGTTTTGGAGAACAACCAGATCAGACTTTTTCCATCCTTCCTAAAGCAAAACAACCCTTCCCTTTTAAGAAATAACCTAGAGTTTCTCATTTATTTAAAATGTTCTCAGTATCTAAAAGTTTAATTTTTTTTTTTAAATTGCAGCATTTTAAACATCTGACACTATTCTACCAATGATATTCTCAATAAATCTCTCAACATGGTATGTGTTTGCTGAGCAGGAAGGAAGAATACTGCATGGGATCAGAATGTTTTTGTTAGTGACAAAATGTGTTACGGGAGGACAGCACTGATTCTGAATGTCGAAGCACTTCAAATAAAGCATCTCATTAGCTTTGTCTGCTCTGCTGCTGCTGCTGGGGAAGGGTAAAGTGAAAATGCTGTGTCTCACAAGCGAAGTTGAGAGCTCCATGCTTTTCTGTTCTTGCAGTTCATGTGCAAGGTGCTACACAAAATGTGGCTCATAGCTCTGAGAGAGATGGGTTGTCTGGTTCTGCTGGTATTTCATAGTGTGGGTCGGTTTGTTTGGGTTGGTTTTTGTTTTGTTTTTACCCTTGGGTCCCTCCTGTCTCCATTTGCTCTAGGGAGGGAATGGATCAGGCTGGAGAATTATGCTGTGCTCCTGCAGTTGTAGAGTAAGGGCTAAATGCACTGGTGGTGTGTTGCACTGCCTGTTCCCCACGCCTGATCCTGTACAGTGTTGACAGGAAAGATGATAAACATTTGCTGTCCCTTGACATGATGAGACAGTCAGAAACATAGTTTACAGTTTATATTCTCTGCTGCTTGAAGTATGTCCGGCAAGAAGACGGACTGCCAAGAATGGAGTAATGCCTGAACTATAGTATATTTAGGCATAAATATATGGTGGTGTTGTTTTTAAGCTGGTTGTTCCATTTAAAATTTTTTTTTTATTTAAGAAAATGTATCATGGAAATGTCTTTTGACAATTGTTAGGATCATTTGCTTTTAGGACTTCTGCTCCTATCATTGCCCCGTTCAACAGGAAAATCACTTCTGTGTCTTTTGAGACAGTCAGAGCATTACATGTAAATTTATTTAAGATAAATACTTACTCTTTGTCATTATTGTAATAGCAACAAAGATTACTATTGCACAATGAGAGGATAGCAGGACTCCCGTACTGCAACCTTGCCTAATTAGGTGAAACTTGATCTAGCCTATCTTGTTCCTGTCACAACTGTGGCCTGTCTTGTTTCTTTAGAACATCTTATCACTGCTCGTCATTCCTGCCTGAATTCATGTGCCAGTAGACCAAAAATACTCCATTTAAGTAGTTTTTCACTGTAGTTGTTGCACAGAAACTTACTAGGTTTTAGCTTTACACAGCATTTTTATATTCACTGCTATTTACAACTGTCCACATGAAGAATATTTTAAGGATGGTTCTTCAGAATATTGTAAAAGCATCAAAAGGGAAATCTTGGCTACCGAAAAAGACTGGACTTAAATCTAAACAGTGGACCAAGAACAGAATTATAAAAAAGAAGGTGGGACAACATTGTTTTTTGTTTATTTGCTGTAATCTTAAGCGGTTTTGGATTTCTTTTTGTAAAACCAAACAGTGAATCTTTATAATGGATTAGAGTGTGTGTTTGTTTGAGATTTTTACTTGAACATCAGGGATTATTGCCTTATATGTATTTCTTCTGTATATAAAATGCCTGAAATTTTTTGTTTTACTTTGCATAGCTTGAATTATTATTATTATTAGTTTTTGATTCAATCAAAGTGGACTTCTGAGTATGAAACAATAGCTTTTAGTTTTTAAATCTGCCACCTTAAAACTAAAGAAATGTTTTGGAAAGAGTTATTTCACTCTGATGGAAGGAAAATTCTGCTGGCTTGCCTGCTGAATCCCTAAGGATGTATTCACTTTTCATTTTGTATTTTTTTACCAAGCCAGATAACATCTTTACATCTAAGACTGAATGGCTGGTATTCCCTGAAAGCAATGCACTAAACAATCAGTATTTTGTTAATATTTCCTGCTTAGTGGAAGAAAGCTATGGTAGAACCTTCTGCATTCACGCTGTTGAAAATAAAGAAGAAAGAATAGTGCTGGTTCCATTTGCAACACTACATATGGTTGTGTGTCTAGAGATTTTGTAGGAATTGTTCTTTTTTGTAAAATGATAAAATTATGTTTGGTGCTGCAAGTCACCTTTATTTTTTGGCAAGAAGCGTGATCTTTAGTGAAAATACCATGTTGATTGGTTTTGTTGTGGTTTAGATTTTTTTGTTTGATGGGATTTTTTTCATATTTTGTTGAAAGGTCTCTAAAAGAAAAGATACAAATGCATGTCTTTGTACCCTATGCTTTTTCAATGGGATGATTTTTCAGTGCAGTAGGTAGGTCAGGCTTTTCTGGAATTCAGTGGATTTTGGATGACTTTGCTGTAGCTGTTGACAAGGTCGAACACAAGACTGTAGAAATATCAGCACTGCCCTGTCCTTAACCTTGACGAAAATATTTTTAATAATTCGAGAACATTCGGTTCTATGATACAAATTCAATGGGACACTTCTGTTACATGTGGATTTTGAAGATTGTTTTCTTTCAGGAAAATTGACTCAAACCCTGACATTGAGCTCTGCTCTTCAGCTTTGCCTGGCGTTGTCAGACTGAGCTTTCTTTGCAAGTAAATTGCAGTATTGCTAATTCCAATATGCAAAACAGCTTGAATGGGACTTTGCTCCATATCCCCACCTAGTAAAAGTAAACTAGTAAATCTTTGTTATCTATCATCTGATTCTTGGGTCTTGGTGGAGGGTGTTCTGTTTTGTAGAGTTTGGGGTTCAGGGGGTTTTGTCTTTGTGGGGTTTTTTCTGGTTTTGGTTTGCAAGTGGGGTTTTTTTTTATTTGTATTTGTGCCTGGTTCTTTGTTTCGGGTATTTGGTTTTGTTTTTTTTTTAAACCTTTCATTTTAGTGAACACAATTTTTTTTTTGTTTTTTTGGTTTTTTTTACCCTGACTGGAAAGCTGACATTATTACGTAATAAAATGATCTCTAAAGCTGAGTCATCTTGAATTCATTTAGTTTTGGTTTTAATTTATTGCCAGTTCACCCATGTGTACTGTGAATTTTACAGCACTACAGTTGTGTTGGTCTTCAGCCACATCTTCCTTAATGATTTGAGAATAAAATATTGGCGAGTATTTTTAACATGTTATTCGTATCTCATCAGTTGATGAAATGGAATGGGCAGTTTATACTTCAGGACTGTTTTAGCAAGCTTGTGATGTATTGGAGGTGTGGCATACTGGTTATCCTGTCAGATATGAAAGATTTAGATCTCTGAACATTAGAACTAAGTGATGTGTGGGATGTTGTACAATGAGATGCAGTTGTAGTGCCACAGTGGCTCCTCCTTCCTTTTCTCTAGGTGCTGTGAGTAGGAATCCATTATTTAAGGACTTCTCATATCTATATGCATTAACAACTTCCAAATCTTTGTTATAGCTGGGCTATTTGCTAGTTTCTTAAATTTTTTTTTTTACTTTTTAATTAATCAGCACAAAAAATTGACAGCTGATTTTATTGGCTTGTTTCAAGGTGCTTTAGATAAATCTCATTGGAATTAGGCAGGTAGTACTAGATGAGGTCTGTAATTCAAAGATTCATAGAAAAAAAAATTCCAGAAGATAACAAAAGGTATCCTTAATGGAGACAGCAAGTATCAAAAAATCTCTGGCACTTCTTCAGAGCTGCTTGCTTGGAAGATCAGTCTTCTGCTTTTGGTTGATAAGACCCATTTGCAATAATCCTGTAAGAAATCATATAATGCTCATTTGCAATATAAGAACTTAAGTATTGAATTGTCATGAACATTGTAAGCATCAACTGATCAGAGCAGAAAATTTTCCAAGAAGGGTCTCCAGCTTCCACCGTTTCATAAAAAAATGTATATATTATGAAAAGATAGCATATGGCCCACTGTCTTTTAAACAGTGGAAGAAAGCAAAATTTCAGAGCCTTGTTTTGGGGTGAATAAAAGTCCTTTTTAAAAAATCTATATTGCCTGATGGAGAAATGTGATCAGGCAGAACTTGTCAGTGTACCTAGAATTATCCCTGTGTTCCTAAGTCTCTTACGTGGTAACTGGTGTCTTGACAGTCCTTTGGTAGAATTATTTGCATCAAGGAGCAACAACAAGATCTCTTGCTGTTCCCCCAGATGTAGCAATTTAGGAATCAAGCCAAAAGATAATATGATGCAGGGATGTTGAACTCGTTCTGTAATAAGTGCCAAATTATATTTTCCACTAGAAAACATCACAAGAGGCATGTTTTATAGATCTCACTAAATTCGGGCTGTGTTGCTTTAGCTCATGATGATAAATATTGCACTTGGACAGATTCTTCTAAAATAGCAGTTTTATATGTAATGCAATCTCTTTGTTTTTTTCATTTGTCCCTTTTAAGCTATACTCACTTCTCCTGCTGTAGCCACAAGTTTACTGCCCACCTTTTAAATTTTATGTAAATCTCAGCTCCTGCTTGATTTTAGCAGAACTGTCTGAATCTAAAACAAGGCACTTGAGTGTTTTAACAAATAACAAACAGCTTCCCTAAAGATCATGTCTGGAGATCTGGCAGTGGTTCACTCCCATGGATTGACTCTGACTTCTTATATAGCAAAATGTACTCTAAAATCTGATACAGGATTATAATGCCTAAATGATGTCACTCTTCAGTCCTAGGCAGATGCTAGGAATTTAACATTTGTTAGGTCAGTTGTTTTTTTAGCCCTGTTGATATCGTGCTTCTCACAGCCTGTAGTCTGTGGGTTGTTTTCATTGTTTACACAAGTGCACTCTTAGTTGCTATTGTTTTCATTAGGTATTGTTTTCCTAGAGCTCTGGAAGTCGTTCAGTTAACTGCTGTGTACCTTTCATTTAACAGTTTGTGGATCTGTCTTGCTGATGATAGTTGCTGTCTCCTTCCTTTAGCAAAAGTGCTGGCTTATTTCCCTGCCCTACAGAAAGCTTGCCACTGCAGGAATAAGGGGCTTCAGGTTCCAGATCTACAATGATGCTGTAGCTCTTTTTCTGTCAAAGAAAAGAAACATGCTAAGTATCCCCTCAGCAAATAAATACCAGTAGGTGTAGGTTTTTGAAATAGCCTGAGCCCTGTTGAACACCTGATGTTGTGTATGACAGCTCAGGAAGGGGGCAAAGGCAACAATCCTGGAAGTCCTGAGAGGAAATCTCTGTGGTTCTTTAGTTCTTTAAGCCTTCACAACATGTAAGCCTTAAACAAGATTTCTCTACATTTTTATAAGATTTTCTTTTAAGTCTGTACTTCTACATTTTTATAAGAGGAGTTAAATACTTAATTAAAATTATTCCTAATACTAATTGAAATTATTCCTGTGCTTCAGAAAGAGAAGTAATGTTATGCACAACTATTGTCTGACAAGTTCCTTGTTGTGCTTTCTGTGGGCAGGTTGTCTAGTGCAGAGTATGGTGAAGGTGGATCTCATTATGGATAATTTTTTTTTCAGTGATTGCAAAATAGCAAGTTAATGTTACTAATGTTAATGTAACTAGCATATGAGCTGATGCAAAAAAAAAAGCTTTTGTGAGATAAGTATACTGAAGTACATTTAGGCAACATGAACTTTCCAGATTTGATCAAAATCAAAAGTGTCGACCATAAATAATATGACCTTGTTCATATTTTTGAGTAACCTCGTGAATGCTTGAGTTCACCAATAGTAAAATTTAAGGTTTTAATGTTTGTTAGTAGCCCATAGCTGAATACTTTACATTTTTTGTGTCTGAGATTCACTCCCAGTTTTGTGGATTCTTTTGCAGGCCATATGGAGGCGGTTGGCTTCAACTTTAGTAGTAAGAAACTATTGGTTTCACAAGTCTACATTTTGGCAGAAAATTTTGCTCATTTTTGTATTCTGTGCAAACTGAAGTCTTTTCGTTGCACTGCCTTTGTGAATTTTATGAATACAGTCAAAAGCATCACTGGGCTTTAAATTTTGTCCTGAACTCTAAGTTTATAGAGCTTGAATGTTAGTAGGATGTGAGGAAAGCTGTTTAGAAATATGGAAATTGATTGCAGTAATTTCTCAGCCCATATATGGGGAATGGAAACAGGAAGATGTTAGAGGAAAGAAATCTTCTGGTGAAAACCATGGTAATTGATAATAAATGTGCTGTATGTCCTGATGCTTTAATTTGAATTAAGACTCGCAAGCATACTGCAAGAAATTCTTCAACACATTTATTTTTTAAAATAACAGCTTCATTCTGAAAATAAATAAATAATTACTGGAAAAAACCATGCTTGTGTATAACTTGTTGATTAGATGGATTTTAAATGTTTCTTATTAATACAGAGAAGTTAAATTGTTTGATCTCACTACTGTTTTTCTGAGGTTTTGCACATAATAACATCAGATTTATTTGGGATATGTTTTTTATGAAATCTCAATAGTATAAAGAAATACTTGTGACTTGAGTCAAGA
Organism: Dicaeum eximium; assembly: GCA_013396995.1. Taxonomy (NCBI): domain Eukaryota; kingdom Metazoa; phylum Chordata; class Aves; order Passeriformes; family Dicaeidae; genus Dicaeum; species Dicaeum eximium. The sequence continues at coordinate 1,348,217 of VWZP01000751.1, forward strand.
AAGGATCTTGAGATGGCTTTAATTCAAACAGCTCCGTGGTTATAATTTCATAGTCTGTGGGTTTTTTTAATGTAATTGCTTAAAGTTTTACCTAATTAAGTCTGTAATCATAAAAAGGGGCTGTGTTCCTACTGCAACAAAAATTGAAACTCTACTTTAATGCTTGAAATGTACAAGTACAATTTTTACAACTGTAGCTGATGGAAGTTTTATATAATAGCGTGAATTCCAGGCAAGCAAACTTGAGATAATTGGTAATTGATAATGAGATAATTGATAACTTGTAACTTTTTTTCTGACCATTCTACATGCAAAGTTGTGCATATTAATATATCTCATCACCAAAGGGATGAGTTTTTTCATTTTCACAAAACAAAAAAAATTCTCATTCTATGATTTTTCTAGTAGCTGAAATCCGTGGTCTTACTCAAAGTTCATATTTGATTGATGGGACTCTGACATTTCAGTAAGATAGGGTTTGGAATTTCCAGTTAAAACTCCATTGTAGTAGCGCCTTGAATATAGCAAACCCCTGGGACTCCCAAGTTAGCACAGTCAGGGACAAAAGTTGTTAAAATTCTTGGGACATGCTGAGGTCTCTACTATTCTAGAGAGATTCACTTTGAACAAGTCTTGTCTTTGCTGGTTATTCTCATCTTGGAGTTGTAGGCACCGCTAAAAGCTCTGAAATGGCAAAGCACTGCAGGATCATGAATGAATATTTTGGAACTCTTTGTTAGGGGAAAATGCATGGTGAGAAGATAATGCCTTCCAGTTCCTGTGAAACAGAAGGATTGAAGTTGGCATTTCTATCAGAAATTGTTTTGTACTTGAAGTTCATTGTGTGTCAGCCTTGTATTTGAAATGTCTGTTCAATAATCTGCTAGAAGAAAAGGGTTTTTTGTTTGGTTTTTTTCTTATGAAAAGCTTTTTACACAGTGAAATTTCTAGGCTGGTTTAAAGACCAAAAAAAGGCAAAGGAAGAGTCTACTATGACTAAACAGTAGTATGTGACTTTAGCCATATTGAATATCTGGTATGTTTTTAAATTGCAGTCTTATGTTTGATAATTGTTACATTAACAAAAGTTTATTTAAAAATTCTCTTTTACCTGCTCTACCTTTATTATCATGTAGGCATTGTAAATTTGCGAAATAAGAGTAATAGCTAGCACAAAGAGAAAAATTCATGGTTTTCATTTTCTTGAGATGTAGGGGTGTTTTTTCTTAACCTTTGGTTCTCTGCTGGAGTGATCTTGCTTCTAAACTTTTCTATATGTGTCTTTTAAATTATGGACGTAAAATTACATGCAGGAAAAGTAATTATCTTCAGATCAGTTTTTGCCAGGAACTCTGATTTTGTTTGGAAAAAACACCTTTCTCTGTTTCACATATGGTACAGGAAAAGTAGAGATAGATCTGGGACAGAAGACTGAGAAAATGGTTTTTGTCAAAGATGTCTATACTGCAGCTCAGGGTGATTGGGTACCTGTGTGCTATGATGAATGAAATCTAGGGAATCATTGGAGAAACACAGCTAAGGACTGTGTTACAGCCTTGTAGAACTTGATTGATAGCTAGGCATTCATAAGAATCAGTGGGAGATTGCCAACATTTCAGTCTCCTTAGCAGGAGATCAGGTCTAGATAGATAAAATTGTTGTCTGTGTGAGTGATGCCTACTGAAATTTTTCTAGGTGACATTATTCAACTATAGAAGGAGGTGAGATAATAAGCAAGGAAAATGTTCTTGTAGATTTATCCCTGTTTCTATCTCCTTGAGAAACTGCAGGGATGATGAAACGTGTCCTTGAAATAATACATGAAGTATGGTTTGAAGAGGGAATGGATGCAGGGGAGAGACCATGGTAAGAGGAATGTGTGCAAGTGTTAGACAGGGATCTGTTGGACAGAGATTCTGGTAGAGTACTGATTCCAAGTCCTAGGAGGAGGTCATCTGTCAGCGGGGAAGTGAGATGACAGTAGTTTTGAAGCCAGCTTGGGAGGTTTGCTGTAGCTTATTTGGTGTGGAAAAGACCTGAAATGTGATGGGATATGCTACAGTTTGCATGAAGGTTTTAAAAAAAAAAAAACAACCAAGTGAAAAGAGCCAAGAATTTGTGAAAGTTGGAGTCAAACCATTGGTTTGGTAGCAGGAGCCATAGAGGGGAGTAACAGGTAATACCTGTGTGTGTGATGAGAAGAAGTGTAAGGTTTGGAGCTTGATGTTTATTTGGGAGAAAAGACATGATGTAGAATCCATGAGGTGATTTGCTTGTGAGTGTTAAGTTGATCCTATTGTGTGACATGGTGCTCATATTAAAAACTCTGAATTGAGAGATGATCAAAGAAATGCTACAATGGTTATGGCCGCAATTTTCAAGAGAGGTTTCATTCAGCTGCTCCTATTTAGAAATCAGTTTAAAATGAGAAATCAAAGACTTTATCAGTTCTTTTGTGTCCTAATCTTTGGCGAAGAATGGTTTTTTTCATGTAACTGGTTTACTTCAGTGGGTGTACTTGGGTATTTCACGTGTATGCTTCACTTGCGTTCCTCAGCAGCAAATTTCCAGGTTCCATCAATGCTTATTTGTATTTTATCACCATGTAGTACCTCTGATTCTTACCCATTCCCACCATAAGCAGGGACAGGTATGACATTGACTTGGAAATGTAATTAATATTGCAATAGATATAAAAAATTAACATTGTAATAATGTTCAATATTTTGAGTCTTCTTGTGTATGTTTCAGAATATTTGTTTTGCAGCACAGTGTTTCAGTTCTTTTAGTATTACTCAGACAACCTGTTAAAAACAAATTTTTACTTATTCAAGTTTCCTTGAGGAGTGTTATGCCAGTTGTTGGCTGCAGCACCTTGCTTCCTCATTAGTGAGATACCTTTCCCTGGGCTGAACCTGTGACACCCAGCTTTGCAGAGGACAATACTGATGCCCTCTGAGCTGAGGGAGTCAAGTGGTGTGATTGAGGTACAGGAAACTTTGTCCTGGTATTGCCAAAGGGACTGTGAGTTCATGTAGTGCTTGAGATCGGAATTTATGGAGAAGTGACTGAGATAAATAAGATAAGGCTTTTCTTTCTCTTTCAGTTTGTCTGCAGAAGCAGATATATTATTTTGATGACATAAGTTTTTGGGCTAGTGTTACTTTAACAGCAATAAGGAAATGAAAACCTGGAAACCGTGCAAAATCACATGATGTTAAGACATTCTGTATATCCTTTCATTCCAAGAAAACAGGTCTTCCACACATACGATTATGAGGTAGTAAAGCCAGGGTCTCTTGGTATTCTCAAAAAGTTTCAGAAGTTTGAGTTTTGTTCTAAAACTGCTATCAAGTGCTATGGGGAAATTGTTTGGAATACTGGCACTAATACTTTGTTAAACTGGTGTTGTTTAAGTTAATTAATTTGCTTACATATTGCATGTTCTTTAAATTTAACTGCAGAGGGAAAAGAGGAGAAAATGTGTTTCCTATTTCCCCTGTGGCTAGAAGAACTAGGGGGTTTAAATGGTGGTAAGGAAAACTTTACCTAGACTTTAAGAAACTTCCTCTTGAAACAGAAATCCTGGATTTCTGGGGTGATGGCTTAGGGAAGTGGTGGAATTTCCATCATGAAAGGCTTTTCAGAACAGGTTAGACAAGCATCTGTGCAGAATAATGCAGGTATAGTTTATCCTGCCTGAGGCCAAGAGACTGCATTAGATGACCTCTTAAGGTTTCTTCTAAGCCTGTTGGTTTATGTTCATGTATGTGACTCTTTCTTCTTAAATACAAGGTTAAATTCCACTAGTGGCTTCGACATCAGTCACTTGTTATATAACCACAGTCACTGAATATTGAGACTGGCTGAATTTTCTGTTGAGGGAACAATAATGTTTTGAGCTGTTTACAGTAGGTGGTTACAGGCACTTTCATTATTATCTGTTGACTGCATCTTGTAGCTTCCTCTAGTTTGTATTATAGCTTTTACCATGGCTTCCTTTATGCTCCTGTTGGAAAAACTCAGGGATGAATTCTGGTATTTTCAGTTCTGGTTGACTGTTTCTTGTGTTGAAGTGTAGGTACTTGAAAACTTCAGGACACAGCATGCAAACTTGGCAGGCTGAGGGAGAGTAGAAACCTGGACTGAAATAGCCTGGAGGACTGACGAGACTGAGAGCTTGAAGCCTGGGCTTTCTTGGAATTTGTCCTGTGTCTATTTCTAAAGTAGACAGACTGCTCTTACTCAGTATCTAGCTGTTATTAATGCCAGTCTCCAGTCTGGCTGATGTGTGTGTCCCACAGATAAAAGCATTATGAATGTTTTTAAGAGTTCCTATGCAAATTGGAGCACAACTTTTATTTACCTGGAGAGTGCTCATTTAATGAACAGCTGTTATTAGGTTCAATATGTGACACCACATTTTACTTATGGGAAAGATCTGGAAGAGCTTTCATTGCAGGTAAAGTTACTAATTTTATCACGTTCTTTAGGGACACTTACTGTTACTGTACTTTTTGCCTTCTAAAACATGATGTTCTTTTCTCTTTTCCACCCACTGTTTACAGAACAGTGTTGTGACTACAGATGGGAATTAAGGTGCAGAGAGAATGTATAAAATTATTCATTTAATTTTAAGCAGGATCTTAGGGTCAGGTGTCTTTCAGAGTATTTAGTGCATTTTAGGAATACTTGTCTTTGAGTACATCCTGAAGCTTCTGGTTACTTTGCCAAAGAGTGCATTTATTTTCAACATTTAAATGCTATGATTTCAGGCATCTAACACAGCTGAAACTTGTTCCTTTCTTCCCAACCTTATTTTCAGACAGAACTAAAGCATTCAACTTAAGCTTTTATTAAAAAAAGTCAATTCAATGTACTATCAAAAAAAAAAAAACCAAACACAAAGGACTAAATCTTGGTCAAAGTTTCAGTCAGGAGACTGAAAGCAACTTTGGGATGTGGTAACCAATCCTAGGCACAGATTTCCATTTAGAGAGGGGGAAAAAATGTACCCATAATCTTATTTTTGTGTCTCTTTTTTTAATATTCTCCTACTTTTCTTTTTTTTTTTTTTTCTTTCAGATGATATTAACTGTGTTTCTGAGCAACAATGAGCAGATTCTGACAGAAGTTCCAATTACACCAGAAACAACCTGTCGCGATGTAGTGGAGTTCTGCAAAGAGCCTGGAGAAGGAAGCTGCCATCTGGCTGAAGTATGGCGTGGAAATGGTAAGTAAAATGTTCACTGGAAATGGATTTTAATATGTGCACCAATTATAAAAGAAGAGTGACTTCTCAATACTAATTATTTCAATTACATATTATACTCTTCATTTTTTCTTTTAGTCTAGTAGACTTTGACACAAAGGATGGTAATTTGAAAAACTATAGAGATTAATGTAATTCTTGATTGTTTTCATCCTCAGCATGAAGCATTTGATAAAATGCATGTGTAAGGCCTGTTAGTGTTCTGTATTTTATTTTTAATTGGATGGAGGGAATTTAAATGACAATAAAGGATGTCATGATGATTTTTTTGCAGTCAGTGGGTACAGATCACCACCTGCATTCTTTCCCTATTTCCTCACTGCTAGCATGTGAACTAGCTGAAATTTAAGAAAGGGTATAGATTTTTTTTTTCCTTCTGTATCATGAATAGCAGATGCTCTGCAGACAGTGTTATGGCAGAATGGGCCGTAGTGGGTATCTCTCACCTGTTCATGAACATTTCCTCTCAAAGATTTGACAGCCTCTCTTGGAGTGAGTAGTAGTGTACATATATTATTTTTGTTGTGATTATTGTTTCACAGAATAATGAGGCAGGCAAATTTTTTCAGGAGTGTGTCGAAGTCCATGCATGGTAGATTCTGTTTTTAAATGGATTCTTGTACTTGCAGGTAGTACAAACCTCTAGGTTATCATTTATCAATATATGAATGTAAGTAGAATTGGTGAATGGGTGGGGATAACAGACATGTTCATAGAATCACAGAATAGGACCATGGAAGGGTTGGGGTTGGGAGGAACCTTTTAGATCATCTAGTTCCAATCCCCCATTCCAAAGTGACCCCTATTTAATGTAATGTGTTCTGTATAAAGGCTGATGAGGTCATAACTTGATACTGAATTCTTAGATTTTGTATAGAGGTATTTTATTTTGATTGGGGCCTGTTTTGCCAGACAGACAAAACAAGCATTATTCAGATGCCTTTGGAACTTTTACATATTGGCAGTCCAGAATATTTCCTCCTAGGAAAACTACACCTCATCTTTTTCTAAACTGTTCTAAGACTTTGTAAAAGGAAAAGGTACCTGAAGAAGTTATTTCCTACCTGAGCGGAAACTCAGAGTTTAGGCAAGAGTGAACAGGTGAAAGGTTAAGAATTGTATGCCTGCAATTCTAGGAATACAAATTCAGTACACAGTTAGAAAACTTGTCTTTAAGGATAGAGCTTGAAGAATGGTTAAAACTTCTTCAAATTGGACATCTAGGTTATGGAGTCTGTGATGCCAGTGCATCACAGATTTCTGAAATGGTTCTGCAGACTTCAACAACACTCAGATATGCCTAATATTTTCCAATCCCTTGTCAGTGAAAGTGTCATATGTGGTATTATTTATTCTTTTGTTTTTACAATACTTTGAAGGTGTATTTCTTTAAAAAATGTAGGAAAGAATGTTACCAACTGTCTTTAAAGGGTGACTCGAAACTGGAAAAGTGATCCACAGCATCTTCCTGAACACTTAAACCTTGCAAACCTTGGACCTTAGAAGCACAGGTTTTCTATGATAAATTTTAAGATTGAGATAATATTTTATGTATGGGTGTAGTACTTTGTTTCTCAAAGTGTTAGATATCAAAAGCTACAAGCTTCTGTAAAGTAGGACGTAGAGTTTATTCATGAAGTTGCAATGGAGGGACTAAGACTAAATTTTGGCTATCTTCCCTGAGAATTATTTTTCTTTGATCCCATTAAAGTCAGTGGAGATGTGTATATTACTGTGAATAGAAGAAGGAGATGACCGAGTTTAGCTGGTTGTTTTCTGTTAATTCTGTTAATCTCACCCAGTTTTCTGAAGTGGAGATCTACATACAGACACTTAGGTGAAGGAGCAGAGGCCTGCCCAGAGCTTCAACTTGTTGTTAGCTCTGAGCTTCTGGTAAAACTCACATGAAAGTGCTTTCACAAAAGTACCTTTATTTGCTAAATTCACAAGGTGATAACTGTATAGATCTATTCCCCTCAAAGTGTATTATAGAAAATACTGGAGAGAATGAAAGAAAAAATAAAGCACTCGTTTATGTTTCTGGATCTTTCAAACAGACCCGTAGTGTCAGCAAGAATGATATCCTGCACACTGGCTTTAAGGCTCTTTGATGGGACTTTCAGCACAAATGTTTATTTTGTTGTTCTTAAATGTAAGGTGCTGTTACAAAATCTGTGACCTCAGCTTCTTGACTCAAAGTCTAGGGTACATAGATTTCTCAGTGGAATGACCTGGGCATATATATGATAATTTTTCCTTCTGCTTTTTTCTGAGAGCTAAATTGAACTCTTTCCACTGAAGTTTTTAAAAATAATTTTTCCTGGAGTGGAGATATGATGTAGAAAACAAGAGTCTGAACAGCTAAATGCGATAGTTACAACAACAAACTTTGAACTGTGGTTCTGAGTGGGAAGTGTGAGGCAATTTGCAGTAAAACTGCTGCATGTTTTGCCAGTGGAAAAGCATATTTTATCTCTTCTATTACACTGTCTCCGATCTCTCACCCTTATCCTCAAGAGATCTGCAAGTGTTCTTTCAGAGGACATTTTGGAAAGCAAAATTCAAAACAAAAGTTAATACAGCCAATCATGGTCTGGAAAACACACATTCGATTTAGTCACATACCATAAGTGGTCTGTTTTTCTGGCAGTCTCTCCATGTGGCACAAATGACAAATTACACCTCCCTCCACAAGAGAGAGTCTGCCTGGTCTCTTTTGAGTGTGCCTAACTCCTCTGCTCTACAGGTAGCCACAGCTTCTTTTAGGTAGCCCAGCTGAGTAATGCATGTCTATTCAAATTCAAAGCATTGGGGCTTGTGGACTGTAATCTTATCATCAAGTACAAATAACAATTTGCATGCCCAAAAGCCTTTCTAAACTGTATTGCTCAAAGAAAATACTGTCTCTTTTAATAGTCTTCCTGTTTTGAATGTGTATGTACAGGTAGATGATAAAAACTTGATTTTATTTTTAGAGGATGAGAGACCAATTTTCTTCCAGAAAAATGTTACTAAAATACAAAAATCATGTAAGATTTCTACAGTGCAGAGAAAGATTACAATAGCTTAGCTATTGGAAAACATACTGGTTTATTTATTATTGTAGCTTTTATCTATTTGCTTTTGTGTGACAAAGAAATGGTTGAGGGCTTCACAAGAGTTGTAAAATAATTGAGATGTTGTTTGCATTGGAGTCAAGAAACTGATTCTTCTCAGAGCTGCACGGCCTAAACATTTAATTTATTCACATTTGATTTTGGTGTTTCATTCTCTGTTCCCTCTCCTTTCCAGTTTATTGAGATGAGTAGTAGTTGAAAAAGTCAATAGCATTTGTGCCTGATATGTCAGTATACTTTGTACCACCTTGTGCTTTGTCAGTTTGAAACTTGCTCTTTTTGCAAGGATTTCTCATGCTGTAACAAGAGACAAAACCAGAATGTTCTTTCTCATTCCCCTGTTATTGCAAATAGCAGTCAATAAGGAGGGTCAAAGATACATGTGATGCCAGGAACTTGTAGTATGTTTCAAGAGAGAATTGATTTCAACCTTTAAATCCACCCAGTACTGGATGTTTCAGTTCATTTGCACCTGAAATGCCTTTCAGGAACTGGTCATAACGGGTATTCCTCAGTGTGGTGGTAACACAGGAGGCAAGAGAGTATGAAAGAAATATTTTCTTACTCTGAGTGTACTTCTGCAAACCTTAGCAGGGAAAAACTCATTCCAGATATCACAGCAAACTCCCCTATGGAGAAAATCCATTACATTTTATTCTGGTTTCATGTAGAGGAGACATAAACATGTTTATTTCATATAGCAGGATCCTTGAAGTCAAGATAAAAATAGGTTTTGAAGACTGAAACTTACTTTTAAGTAGTGGATTTGTAGCTCCACCAGAAGAATTTTCTGAACTCTTTTCTGAAACACTGGTGCAGTATCTGTGTTACAGATTTACAGGGTGTTTTGTTTTGGAATACTTAAAACTAGCCCATCCTCAAAACTTTTACTTAAAAGGAAAGGAGTATATCTAATTTCTCAAAAAAATTTTTAGAATCTTGATCCAACTTAAAAACTAAGGCAGTTTTTTCAGGTGAGTATGGATGTATGCATTTATCATGGTTTTCTGCTTTGTTATTCATGAAAACAAATGTTCTCTAGATCATTTTTGATATATTGCTCAAGTATAGGAATCCAGCCTTTTTATTATTACTCCACACCCGTTCTCCTTTTTAACATTTTTTTCACACTCTCAGAATGCTGTCTTCTATTTAAACTTTTTTAAAAATTAAAATTAAAGTTTGAAGTAGTCTTGAGAAGCAGTTACTAACAAATATTTCTGAAACTATAACAACCAGGAAAAAATTAACTGTAGTGCTTCTCTTTGTTTTGATTTAATTTGATTTTGGTTTTTAAAAAACAGGGATTTTCAGAAATTATCTCAGTACTATTATACTGCAAATATAACATCATGCTTTCTTCTCACACTTCTTATAGATTTAAAGGATTTAAACTGTAGGAAGGAGTGGGGATTTCAATTCCCATCATGTCTTGTGTTAAGTGTTAATGTCATTTCTTCTTCCTCTTTGTTTCCTGAATTTGTTTCATGTAGCCGGTTGCGCAGAAGGATTAGTGCTGCTCTATCTTTATTGTTTCAGTGATGTTGATGATGCTGTTACTACTTTAACCTGTTTTCTATCTACTTTAGGGTAACATCCCAAACTGGTTTTGTGAAAGAACTGCTAAACTAGTAGAAAATGTCTTTGCCATTTCTTTCTATTGTCATTGTCTGAAAAATAGTAATCTTAATTATTGAAGGTGCATTATGTAAATGACACCTCTTACTCTGACTAGCTCCTGGGATGAGGCCTTACTTTTAATGGGAGAGCAGCTCGACCAGGAGTGAAGCTGCAGCTGCTCCTCCCCATTCCATAATTAGCCCAGCCCTGGAACAGCTGGGTTTGCCTAGCAATTTTCCTGTTCGGGAGAAATTCCTAAAGATTCTTATCTTGAGTCCTAAAGTCTCTGAACTAAACCACTTAAATCTTTTTACATTCAGTGATCTTTAGAAGACTCATGCTGCAATTTTAATGGATATGCTTCAAAGCACTTGAAACCTTACTTTACTTGAGGAGTTGAAAAACCTGAAAATCATGCTTTTAAAATTCCTTTTCAAGACCTGAGGAGTAATAAACCACTGACCTTATTCTTGTATGCTTAAACATTATTGACAATGTTTCTAGGACACCACTGGAGTGAGGAACAGGAAGAAGTGAAGCAAATAATCTTTTTTTTAAATGCAGTTGCTGTGTTTTGGTTTGGTTTTGGGGGGTTGGGTTTTTTGCAGGGGAATTTTTTTTTTAAGAAAGATAAGTAACCTGTCCCCTTATGAATATGATTAGGTTGTGGTTTGAATGACCCTACCCCACTGAAAGCAGCTAGATCTAAGTGTGGCTAAATTGTGTTAATCACAGATGTATTTGACATGACATATTTTGACAAAAGTTTATTTTATTAAATGCATTGTGAAACAGTTGATTAAAATATATTTTTTTAAAGACTGCAATTAAGTATCCCAAGAGTATCAAGGCATGTACATCTATGTAGTTCATAATGTATATAAATTTAGGTCAATTTCATTACATAAAAGTATATTTGTGGATTCGTTTTCCCAAGATTTCTCTTATATCTTTGAATCATTTTGTCTTCTCCTGTCAAATGAGTGAAGTATGAAATGGATTACAAACTTCGTGGTGCTTTTCTCAGTATAAGATAGTGTGGTTTGGGTTTTCGAGGCTAAAAGTATTTTGCTTTTAACAACAAATTATGCTATATAATATAATACAATTTTATTCTGGTTAGAAGATGTATTTTGGTACCTTAGCTAGTATTAGATCTTAAAGTGTGGATTTTATTATCTTAATAAAAACATCTGGTAATAAATGCAACGTAATTATGGAAGCAGTGAAAAACTTGTCTTCTTACAGGTATTTTCATTTTGAAATACTAAATATGTAGTGTGCAATCTCTTGCTAACAACATATATGATCAATTTAGAAGAAATAATTACTCTATGCAAATTTTTTCTTGGGGAGAAGCAAAGAGACTGACTGTTGCATAGAACTTAGTCTTTATTTTTTCAAAGAGATGCCAATAATTCCACATAAAGAAGTTAGTGCCTGGGAAAGTGTATTAGAGTGGGAGTACCTGCTCAAGCTCTTAGGAAATGAAATTTCAATATAATGATAAGGCTTTTTGTCTATGTGGAAACCCAGAAGTTCAAGTTGAATGAATCATTTTAATAATAGAGCAAACTGCCCATTTGGTGGTGATGGGGAACAAAGTTGCTATTTCCTAAATTATGGTTCCTAAACACTGGTATGGATTTGCAAGCTGGTTCTTATTTTTAATACCATACATCCAGTTGGTGCCTGTTAGTTAGACTTCGTGTAAGACAAAATACATTGGATAGATTGAATTACTACCAAAAAGGACATTCTGACTATTAATAAGAGTTCTGTATAACCCTGCTTGATTTTAGGGAGTTGTGCTGAGGTTTTTTTGATCTTGTACCTCTAGAGCGCCCCATACCCTTTGATCACATGATGTATGACCACCTACAGAAGTGGGGGCCCCGCAGGGAAGAGGTGAAGTTTTTTCTTCGTCATGAAGAGTCACCAGCTGAAAGCAATGAACAGAGTAAGTACATTTATCCTGTAGTATTGTTACTGAAACAGATTTCTGAAGTGAGTTTGGTTTTCAGTTTGTTCAGTGAACTTCAGTGGTTATATGTAACACAGCTTCCTTGTACCAAAGCCATTTTGAACCTTCCTCAGGCGCACCTTTATTGTTGTTCTCCAGTTCTCTTCCTTGGAATAATTTTTACCAGTCTGTTGAGTAGTAGCAAGATCTGTTTGTATTCTGCTTAGTTTGGATCCAAAAAAGTTGGTGGATATTAGAGATTTGATGTACTTTTTTTTCTTATTGAGAGAAAGTCCCTTCATTTTGAGAGGGTAGAATAGTTCTTTTTGAGCCAGGGTAGAATGGTTCTTTTTTCTTCATTCAGTTGCACAGAGAAAGACTTGGTAAACTCCTTTGCTTCCTTTAAAAACTCAAATATATTTTACAGACATCACTGGCAGAGGTTTCAGTGCTTTTGCTTTCTCAGTACTTCATGTAGGTATATTTAATAGTCGTGATAATTTGCATCTTGAAAAATTGCTGGTCTGCTTGCAGGAGAAGTGTTTATATGAAACAGTGCCCTATGAAGTGGGATTTCTTAAAAGACTGGAATAAAAAAATACAAGAGTTTTAGTTTTCTGAACTTACTGGTGTAGACTATACTTAATCTAAGAGAAGAGTTTTGAGGCTGTGCATTATAGACTTAAAGGCTGTCAGACTGTCTGAAGGACAGGAAAGGTGTCTCAGTGAGGTGTGTTTGCATGCCCAGATTATCCTGACTCATTCAACTAATCTGACTACTTTTAACAACAGGATTTCAGGTCTTTGCTGAGTCCTTACTGCTTTCAGCTGAGGCTTCTTCTCTTATTTTTAAGTGGTTCCTGCTTGTTTTGAATGCAGAAGTAGCAGACCCAAAAATGTGTGAGGGAATTTTGTATTAATTAGGAACTTTGTAAAATAGTCTGTTATCCTTTGGGCAATACAAATATAAAGTATGTTGAGAAATTTAAGATATATTTAAAGCCAAAGAACTTCAATGTACAAGGAAAGCATTGCTTCTGAACCATGCATGCAAGACTTTTAAATTCATCATTGGGCTATGGATAGATTTCTAGATTAAAGTTGTTTATAAGTTAGACATGAGAAAAGCTTCCTCTACTTTATTAATTTATAATGTATTCAGTTGAAGCTACTGCTTCTCATGGACACAAAATATAAAACTTGAGTACATTGCCCTTCATGACATTTTGCCTAAAGAGGAGTCAGGAAAATAGAGCTTCATGTTTGTACTTTTAACTGAGGAATTCTGTGAAGTAAAAGCTTTATTTCTGCTGATTCACTGCTTACAGAAAGTAACTTTACTAAGAACAATTGGAACTAGCAGAATAAAAATTCACAGGTAAAAGTTTGATACAAGTTCTTGAACAGAATTCTCAGAACATACAAAAACAGACTTGTGAGTAAAAAGCATTTGTGTTGAAAACTGAACCTCACACTAAGAGTGATGCTTTCCTTTTAGGTGGACGTCAAGCCCAAAGTCAAAGAAATGGCATAAATATACCTGTGGAGAAACGAACAGAGAATGGGGTATGTAATAAATCATAAAGGTTTGCATCAACACCACTCAAATACTTTGTGTTTTAAAACTTATTACTTTTCAAGGTGTATTATGATGGGAACTGGGGAAAAATATATTGATCTTGGTTTTGTTTTGATTTTGTTAGAATGTGAATGGGACAATGTGTCTTTTTCATCAGCTACTCTGAATTTTCTGTCTAGAAAGAAATTACATTACAGAAGCCACAGAGTCTTATTAATTCATGTTCTAATCTGCTGTATTCATTCTGTGTGAATTAAAAACAAGCTACATTATTCTTTCACACATATATTGCCTGTCCACATATCTTTTCTTTGATTTATCTCACTGGTACTGATTCATGACATACCATTATATGTTGAAACATGTTGAATTGGGATGTTTTCAGATGCTGGTAGAAGAGCTTGCATACCCCTCAGAGCCATCCCTTTATACTGTTTTTATGCACTTGATTCATCTATACATGGAGGTTTTTAACTAATGTATTACTAGGTTTCTAATTTAAAATACAAATTACATACCATAGGCAACCTGTGATTCCTGGCTTCAACATTTTCTCTTTTATGCATAAAACATAGTATATAAAAGCCTTCTACTCCTGAGCTGAAACTCTCCTTACCTTCTTCTCTCGTCTCATGTTCAATAGTAATGAAGATTCTGCAAAGCATAGTCTGTTCTTGTTTATTCAGGACCATTCTGCTGCTTTTACCAAGACATTCCAGCTGTAGTTAGCTATTTTAAAATATTTTAAAATGTCAATAAATGCATTTGAACTCACCAATTTATAGTTATATTGTCTCACTTAAGCACTGTCACTTTACAAATGCGCATATGGTATTTTCTCAGAGTAAAATAATACTTAAAGTTTAAAAGCAAATAAATCAGTTTTTTCAAGCTGAGAATCTTAGAAACAGTTGTGCAGATTCAAGAGTCCTCTGCCTGTACATTGCCTGATAGTAAACATTTAAAATTCACACTCTCCCATGCAGCAACAGAGTTGTTCAGTCAGTTTGCAGCTCTTTGCAGCTTGTTTTGTGGATGGCATGTGGACCTAGGGGAAGGAATTTTTTTCCCTATTCAAAACAGTTAATCATGTATTGCTTTCTGCGTTCCTTTTCTGTAGAGAACACTGGCTGATATCCTCTGCTGCATGGATCCGTTTATCCTGCTGCCATTGTCAAATTGACAATGTAGTGAGATCATGGTGCTGTAAAGTGCTGGGGGAACATAACTCTCTGTGACCTCCCCTGATCTACTCCTCCATGTGGGTTGTAGCTCAGATACTACATTTGAGATATAGTATATTTGGAAATTAGGAATGGCATGTGCAGAATGCCTCACAGTCTCACTTCTTGGCAGGGCTAAGCTTTATGATAGCATGGCTCTGTACTGAATTGAATTTGCTGTGAGTTCTATGGGTAAAGCTCAGACTTGATAACTTGAATAACACTTCTACCTTCATTCCATTCAGGACACTTCTTTTTCTTTTTCTTTTTTTTTTAATCCCAAAAGTTGGCCACAAAATTAAAATTTGCTGGGGAAATGATCACTTTAAAAAGAACTTTTACCAGGTTTAGGAAATAGTGTGTTAAATACCAGGTTTATGAAAATTGAAGAAATACTAAAACCTGAAGGTGTTATAGTAATGTAAAATTGTAGTGGGTTTTATGCTAAAAATGGTACAAAATAGGTTTTGGAAGTGTTTAAAACTAAGGTTTTCAATTGTGCTAAGTTTTAAATCAGAGGGGGAGGGGGGAAAAAGAGGTGGCTTCAGGATCAAGGATTTAATCAGCTTACACTTACGTAATGCATTAGGCTTATTCATTGTTGCTGGCATGCTGAATGTTAGACTGGCCCTAAAATCAGCACAAACCAATGGAACATTGAAGACAGCTCAGATTTTACCAAACACTCTGCATTCAGGTATATTTTTATTATGTGTACCTGCTTTAAGGATGAAATAGTTGATTTTTTGCTTAATATTGGGTAGAGTTGCAAGTGTGACATGCATAGAAAACTTTTAAGATGAATGTTAATTTTATTGATTGGACCAGTAGTCTTGGAAAAAATTATGGGCAGTTTATCCAGTTAAATTTAGGTTATTCTATTAATTGGCATTTTGTCATATGCAGTAAGATTTTTTTTTTGTTGTTGTTCTTTGAAACTGTATGTGCTTGATCAGCAATTACTTAAATAATGGTTAGCTTAAAATCACATTATGTAAATGCTTAAATTTCATTAGATTATTTTTCAAGTTAAAAATAGAATAGGCTAAGCCTCTTCCAGCAGTGAAACATTTGTCATAAAAAGAATACTTACCTGGAAGTATTCATCTGGGAGCTTTGCATTCTGCATAACAAAGTCTAAAGGAAAAACTCAGTGAGGTTTTGTGAACTGACAAGCGCTCTTATTCCAGAGGTGACCTTTTGGGGTTCGCATTTTGTTTACAACTTTCTTTCTTAGAAGTGGAATTATGCTGTAGTCGGGACCTGATCTCTTTATGCCAGTACACAAAGGTACAGATATGTGAAGATCAGACTTACATAACTAAACATTTCCTTTTGCCAGGGAGGTTGGACAGTGTCTCAGGAGGGATTCTCTTCTCTGAGAACAGCTGCCTCTTCTCCACTTCCTCTCTTTAGCTTGTGTAACTGAGCCAATTGGATCTGAGCACAAGTAGTAACAAGGGGAATTCTAAATAAATAAGGGAAAAAATGTTTTATCCTCCAGAGTAATAGACATTGGAGCAGACTGTCCAGAGTCTGTGGAATTTTGATCTAGCTGAATAAAGTCCTGAGCAGTCTGAATTGCTCCAGTCAGGGCTTATTGAACCAGATGACTTCCAGAGGCTCCTTTCTACCTAAATCCTTCTTTGATTCTGTGATTGGTGGCCATGAAACAGTGGTCATGCAAATGCTGGGTCTTGTTTGCTTTCAGACGTCCTAGCATGATCCAAGCATCATTCCACAGTAGCAGCAGCAGTCTGTGAACAGCGAGGCAGAGCAAATATAGGTGAAACCACTGGGGGTCAGTGGCAGACAGGAGCGGGACTGAGGAGCCCCATCCCAGTTGTGCTGCCGGCCCTCAGTAGGAGATGTGGGTCAGATGCTGCTCTCCCAGAAGGAGCAGTGACTGGATGATGACAGTTGTCCAGATGAAAAGGTAATCAGATAACCCAGAAATTTCTTGGAGATGAGAAAACAACAGGAAAACAGATGTAGTTTGGGGGGAAAAAAAAAGGACGTGGTACAGGAACAGAAGTCAAATGTATTGGACTGAATAAAAGTAGATTAGTGTAATGAAAACAGTTTGTATATGAAGAAATACTCATTTGCTGTAGTTGCTTATATATAAATAATAATATATTTTAAATATAAACTATTTTATACATAATAATTTACTTGGGCAGCATAAAATCTCAGGTTTTGGTCTCTGGTACCATTTTTTTAAACTTATTTTTGCTGTTTCTAAAATTGCTCCCCTGATTCAGAGAGCGTGATATCAATAAACCCTTTTCCTAATGGATGTTGACTGAAGCATTTGCCAAGAAAGACAAAGTGGAACCTCATTTTATCTCACTACAGAATCTGTGTTAATATCGGTATAAAGGAAATTTGTGTAGAGGAAGAAAACTTGACCGTCATCCCAAACCAGAGACACACTCCTGCAGATTTTCTTAGTATTGAAGCTAATGGACAATAGATGTGATTGAGTGACCAATAGATGAAGTTGAGTGCTAGAAGTTTTGTGCTGATTAGATAACAGAACTCATGCTCATTATTTCTGTTAAAGTGTCTCAAATCAGGCTTTTAGCAAAAATTACAAGAGGTAGTCCAGCTGTTTTAGTATCAGGAGACTCTTATACTGAGGGAATTCTTAGGGAAATTCCATTAACAGATGCATTAAAACTTCTACATACATGTATAAACAAGGCAGTTTTTTGTAGCACTGATTTAATTTCAGAGAGTGTATGGTTGCTCAAGGTGCATGGATACCCTCTGATGCAGTCTCTGATACCCTCTGATGCAGTAAAGCTACACTGCTTTTGAGGGCCTGTGGTGTGACTGGTCCCATTCTGTGCTTAGAGATTAGATAGATTTACAAGTGGTGCCAAAATCCCTGAATAGAATTATATATTGTTCATTAGTTTAACCATTTCATCCATAAGAGTGTGACCAGATAAAAAGACATTAAACATCTAATGTACATTTTGTTATTGGGGGCATTTAAAAGTATTCTTGCACATACAAAATAATAAAAGTTTCCTTAACCTGTCAGGTGAAGATATAACAAATCTGATTGTGAGGAAAAAGGCAAACAAGCCACATTTTTACAGAAGTAATAAACTCAGATGAGAAATACATTATATGTACATGCTTGAAGTTTCTCATTTGAACTATTGAAGGATAAAGAGCTTAGTCTGGATAGAAGTTGTTCTTCAAAGCTGAGCTGCAAATTCAATTTAATATAAGCTTTTAAGTATTAAGCACTCTGTTTATAACATTTAACAGTATGCTTGGAAGGGGCTGCCATTCACCTAAGACATGTTTTAATCAAATTAGTTTAAAACTAACAGAAAATGATGTCACTCTTGAAATTGAGATTCGGGGGTCTTATAGCAAAGTTAAACCAAATAATTCCATTAAAAGATGATTTTAAACAATTTAGGCACAAACAATTCTAACAGTTTGCAGGAAAGTATTTTTTTCTGAAGAAATATTCATATAAGCTTCCTGGAATCTTTTGACCTTCTGATAAAAGGGTAATGAAATCAGATTCAAGTTTTCCCAGTTTTCTGCTACAACTTTCTCTGTTGCTTTTGTTAAAGAGACAAAAACTTGTCTGCTACTTTTGCTGTCAGAGATGTTCCCTTTTATAAGGTATAGATTCTGAAAATTGTTTACCTGTTAGAGAAGGGAGCCTTGCTGCCCCTGCAGCAGCCTTTTGCACCATCAGATTCCTAGGTCGGAGTTAATAGAGTCTGGATTTTCCATAGACTGATACAGTTCTTTAAGTCTGTCTGAAGCATTTTCCAGACAGCTGGCAGTATGTTGTTCTTCAAAAAAAAATAGAAAAACTAATCCAACTAAAGGATTTAAGGGGAAAAAAAATTAAATTAGGAAGCAGTAAAAAATAAGTCTAAAGCTAATTTTAATGCATACAAATTGTTTTTGAATTCTTGCCAGACTAGAAATCTGACTATTTTCACACGTCAGGAAAGGATAGTTATGTAGGAGAGCATTTCTACAAGACTAATAATTGTGTGATCCCATGGAAAGAATTTCTGTGAAGCTGTAGGGAATTCAAATGCTCTTGACCTCATACCTCCCTCTGAGGCCTTTTTAAAACCTTTTAGGCAGAATAATATCTTTAACATTAGTTTATGACTAATATTCACTTTCAATATCTGACCAAGTTTGGTTTGAGGAATCTAAGGATTATTTGAGTAGTTGGGACCAGGGAGCATTCTTGGAACCCACTTGGAACATTGTGAAAGGATTGTTTTCCTCCATGTCTTTTCCATGTAGTTATGTAATTTTTAATCTCTGTCACTCTAGATACCAGATACCTATCTAGATGGCTGTGGATATGAGAGTCACAGTATACAGCCATTTACACACACTTATTTGCAGTGTACAGATTTTGTAGTTCTGCTGCTCCTCTGGCATCAGAGAGAGTTCTGTTCAACAAGTTCACATGTACTGAATATGTGATTTTCTAGTTCATAACAACCAACATTGTGTTCCCATTTTGCAGAGGAGAAAATACCTAAACTGCACAATCTCTACCTCTAGTTCCTATTTTTACTGGGTTTTTTTGCTTTTCCTCACTCATGGCTTTGCAGTTTGACAGCAATACTTAGTTGCAGATATCCACGGGAGGAGGAGAAGTCTGTATGTTTGTTTAATCCCTAACTATGTTATTTATTTTCCTAAGTTTGTGTTGTGGACATGGAGCAATACAATTCACTCTTTTCCCTGAATTCCTAAATAAACGAAGCATGTGAAGAATTGCTTCCAGTTGTCACTGCACATAGAGATTCTGAGCTGCTTGGCTCTTATATAAAGTTGGAACAGTTTAGAATGAGTGTAACATTATAACATTATACACATTAACTCAAAGTAAACCTTACTTAAAGACTTGTTATTTTTCTGAAGTGTTGCTGTGCGGCCCTTACACCTGAGCTGTACACTTCAATGCCATTTGTCACAGTTGTATCCTTTTGCAGTCACATTAGTATCATTTTTAGTTAAACCAAATATTTAGTATCAAGTTATTTTAGGGAAGTTGGGACTTGTCCTTTCCTTTATTTCCGTAGATATTTACAGGAGACTGGTTATGAAATTCACTGCATGGCTCTGAGAGCTCAAATGCAAAAGTTTGAGAGTTTGGACTGTTGCTCTGACTCTGAACAGCTTTCAGTTCAGAGCAGGAGATTCTACTGGTCCATGCGAGGCCAGCTATTCATTTTCAGTCCACATTTAGAGTTCTGCCTTTTGTGTAGCTGTGTCATTTACAGATCAGTGTTTTCTCTCATCTTTTCCATGGTCTCTGTGGTGTTTCTCGTGCAGTGCTGCTGTGGCCTCCTTTCTCTGACACACCTTTCCATGTTCACTGACTTGCTCATTTAGTTTCCTGTCCATCTTGCCTCTGGACACCAGGCATACCTATTTCCCACCTGCATGTTTTTCCCAGGAGAGTGAACCTTTCCAATCTCTGTTGTTTCTGCAGCTGCCTCCAGATCTAATTGTTGCTAAGTTTGTTCCCCCTGCAGTCTTCCTCAGATCAAAGCCAAGAAAAATGAAAGTCCCTCTGGCTAATTTAGGAGCAAGGGAGTTAAACTTGTTCTTCTTCTCGTATTCCTAGTGGATGATCTTAGTCTACAGCTCATACCTTTACTTGCTTGCTAAAAATAAGCCTGTTCTTTATTCAGCTGGAGTAGTCACTGTATTGTGCTTGGACATAGAGTTCTTCAGTGCTCTTATGGAGACCCATTTGACTGGATCTCTTGTATAAGTGCAGTGAATCATGCTTGAATTACTTTCTTGAAAGAAGGAAGAGGAGAGGGTAAACTTGCATGGCATTCGTGAGTTTGACAAGGTAAATTACAGCTTTTAATGTTTTGTGGTTTTATCTTCTACAGTATCCTGATTTGTAGATACGTTGTTAACGGGCTTTAGTATTTTCTGTAATGTTTAATATTTTAAAATCCTTAGGTCTAGGTATTGACTTGTTCCAGCCTTCTCTGGCTTGCAGATTCTTGATTTGTGCTATTGCACACATGGTTTAGCTTTATTGCTGGCTCATATATTCATCTTGTTGCATGCAAGATTTAAGAAAAAGCTGAATTATGTAAGGAAAAACTAATAGCAAACACTGGAAAGGTTATTTGCATTAGATTGTGGTATCTATTCTGACTCTACTGTTTGCCTTTTATCTTAGACAATCTCTGTTAATAAAGAAACTTCATTAAGTTTCAGGTGGTATAGTTTGCTGTCACTTTAAACAGAATAATTGCCTACAAAAATCAGGGATTTTTGTGATCTCTTTAGTATTCAGTTTTGGCCCAGCATTGGTAATACTATAAAAATACAAAGCAACAAATAATCCATGTGTTTTTAAAGCTAAATTGTCTATAGTTTTACATTTTCAGTTTAACCTGATAACTGTGAAAGAACTGTGTGTTGCTCAACATTTTCCATTGAATATGAAAAGTGCAATGAATCAAGCTGATTATAGTTGACAGCTGGCTTGATCTTGCCGTGATTAGGTCTTTTACTGCTGGCAAAATCCACTAGCCTTTTCCGTTAGCTGATTGCTGATGAATGCAGAGAGACAGCTTTTTCTATCGATAAAGAGTTTGGGGAAACCTGCATCCCACATGGAATAAGAGTAAAAGGCATCCTACCTACTATTGATTGCACTGAGCCAAAAAACCATGCAGGAACTCGTAAGATGTGCAGGGTTGTTGTTTTGGCTTGTTCACAACAAACTGTTAAACCAGTAGTGTAGACAGAAAATAGCAGGAAGATGGAGCTGCAGCGTGTTGAAGCATCGGAAATGTTTACAGCTGACGGGCAGTGCTGCGAAATAAAGATGTGCTCTCTTGCAATTAGATGGGAAAATAGTGAACAGGTAATGAATTACTTCTCAAAATTTGTTTGTTTTGCACTTTGGTGGGTATGTTATTTAAGTGCTGTGTAGCTTTTGCACTTCATTTTAAATTATTGTGGGTTTAGTTGTCACAAGACCAGAATGCAGACCAGCTCGGGTTTTGTAACACTTTATCTCTGAATTGAAATTCTTTATCAGATTTTCTGATATGCATTTGCTATCTTTCTTACATTTTAAAACTTTATCAAAAGCTCATTACTTCAAAATGTCATGGTCAACTTTTGCTTTTGACGGTTTGGTTTTATGGGAAGTACAAGTTGTAGGCTAAGGTCACAGCATATCTTTCAGGTACAGGATACTTATTTGCTTTTGTGTTTTAGAAATGTTTTATTATACTGTTCTCATATGAACAGTATTACATTAAAGAAAAACTTCATATTGAAACAATTAAGGGCAGAATAAACACAGAATTGGTGCTAAACATTTTATTCAGACTAAGGATAACTGCATCTTAAGCATCCTTAGCAATCCTATCAGAATAAGCTGTTGCTTCTAAAAAAGACCCAGAAAAGTATAGTTCCAAGACCATTTCTAAAGTATCTAGACAGTGTATTTTCAATGTGTATTGTAACTTGTCTATGACTCAAAACCACTGAGTAAAAGGATTGGTGTTGTAAAAAGTCTGAGATTTTGTGCGCAACTAATATTTCAACAAGAATGCATAATCTCTTTCAAGATTTTTTTTTTAGGAGTATGATGTCGATATTTAATTAAAAAATCATCTACT
The DNA here is from genome assembly GCA_013396995.1 of Dicaeum eximium. Taxonomy (NCBI): domain Eukaryota; kingdom Metazoa; phylum Chordata; class Aves; order Passeriformes; family Dicaeidae; genus Dicaeum; species Dicaeum eximium. The sequence continues at coordinate 1,370,666 of VWZP01000751.1, forward strand.
GGGTATTTTAGCCAAGACTAAAATTAATATAAACATGCTTAAGATTTCTGTGGCTGTTCAAAAGTGGCTGCAAGGACAAGGAAGAAAGTAGTGCTTTAAATAAACAAGTTGCAGATGCTACTTTCCTAGAAGTAATTTATAAGCAGTCTATTTCAGATGTAGCAGATGTTCAATATATGCTTAAATCCACTTCTAATTTTGAAAATCTATTCTAACATTGTTTTCATTTTTGTTAAGTTCTGACTTTTCATAGCTGTTCTGCTTAAAATAGACAGCAGCCTCAGTAAGAAAGTAATACGGGAAAACATGAAATCTGGAGTCTGTAGCTTATACCAAGGAGACTTTAAACACTTTATTATGGAGTGACTCACAGGAGTCAGCATCAGCAAATTGGAGGAATTACTGACAAGATAGGATAGATTGAGAGAGGCTAATATTTTTATCAGCTATAGATAATGTGACATTTTTCAGCAAACAGTGATGCAGTTGAAGCAACTTCATTGTAAGAAACTGTTAATGTATTTGCATGATGCAATAATATTTTATAGTAGCATTTCGGGGTAAAATTGCCCGATTCTGTTTGTGATGTTAATTGCAGGATTATTTTATTATCATGAGATAGCACACACTAGGTAGATTTTCTGTAATTCCCAATATTCTGGGTATCTTTTCTGGGTTTAATTAGCTTGTTCATTTCCATTAAGCTAAAAAAAGGCACGTGCTATTGTCATTGGATTCTTTAAAATGGATTTCTGCTATCGGCATGTTTCTGACCCAATTAAAAAAATGCAGGGCTGAGCTGTGGATAAAGCCACTAAACTGGAAATAACGTCATCCATGTCGAGATCAGCAAAAGCTCTATTTTAGTTTAAATAAAAACAGATACTTTCTTAAATTTTTTTAGCATTACATGAGTTTAGACAAAGGATTTTCAAGTTGTTTGTTGTGAGTGTCACTAAGATCAGGTTTTATGGAAAATGTGGTCAAAAAGCTATTTAAATCCTTGAATTTGATGATATATAGGGTCAATATATTTCAGAAATTTACAGAGGGCTGAATCACTAATCTTCAGCAGATGCTCCATCTCCTCCTATAGACCTCAGAGAGCACAAGGAGGCCACATACTTTTCATATAAGACCTATCTGATGCAGGATATTAACATAATAAGCTCAGGTATCTTCCATCTGTTTTCCTCATCACTACTGTTGTGCCAAGGACAGGTACCCAAGGTGTGTGTTGGATATTCTCACCAGCAACCCTTAAAGCTTAGTTGCCAAGTGGGCTTTTCAGAGCATCCCCCAAACTTTGTTATTTTGAATGCAGCTTAAGGCAAAGATGGAACACATCTGGGCTTCTGCTGCTCATGTCCAAGCTAGCATTGGAGAATTAGGAAGTATTCTGGTAGATGCAGCAGGGAAAGCAAGCTGTTCCTCTCTTTCCTGCTCTGGCAGTTTGGAGTTCTTCAGCCAGAGTTGCTGTTCCTTTGCTGTAAATGCCACACAGGGGAGGAAATGCAGGGATGGCCCACAGGGGTGGCAGCTCCCTGGTTTGGAGAAGCTGAGAATTGTCAGAATGCTGGTCCCTGTCTGGAATTCAGTGGCTGGAGAGCACTCCAACCTACCCCTTTTAATTTTGTAGTTGTCGTTCGGCTTCATTCTGGGAAAATGCTCATTTATGTGATACACTTCACTCCCTTTTTGGCCACGTGCTCATATACCTGGTTCCAGATCTGCCAGTTCTGTTTATCATGTAGCTCTGTAGATTTCCAGGATTTGACAGCTCTGCAAAGGTAAATCCCTAGTCAGGAGATAAGTTTTGTATTCCCTCCTGTGCCCTAGGAAGTAAGACCAACTTAAAACTGCTGTGGACTATGGAAAGCTGAATCTTTCACTGTGTGCAGTAGAACCTAAGTATTTACTGTGCATTTCCATGCCATTTTAAGCCTTCTCAGGAGCAACTTGCAGCATCTTTCTCACCTCTGCTGTACTCTCCTTTAGGGTGGTGATGATGTTTTCTTTTTGCCATAGCAAAATTGTATGTCTCTTTAATGAAGCCCACATAGGGGATGTAATTTCTTTCACGAGCTCAAAGTTGTTGCTTCTTGGAATTTTTCTCTCTCTTGCAGTTTCTGCCTCTAATACTACTGTGGTTTTGGTTTAGTGATGGGTGTGTGTCCCCACCCCCTCAGCCTTTGATATGCTAGTGTTGTCCCCATTTGGGTAAAGAATGTTTTCCACATTTTTTCTCCTTGAGGATATGGTTACCTTTACTATCACAAGAAGGAAGATATGGAGGACTTCAGAGAAGGATTGCCTTTTGTTGTTTTTTTTTTTTTGGGGGGGGGGCGGGGGGTGGTGTGGTTTTTGGGGGTATGTTTTGTTTGGGTTTGTTTGTTTTCTGGTTTTGTGTTTTGTTTTACTTTGTTTTGCTATAATGGTCATTTGGCTAAAATCCTCGTTACCAGTAACAACCATACAACCATTTTAGAGTGACAGCCTATGTAAAGAAGAGCTGCAGTTGGGGTATCTGCTGCATTATCTTCAGTAGCTGCTCGGTATTGACTTTCTAATAAATTCATAGATGAATGAAAGTAGTGCAGTACAAGCAAAAACTGTCTGGGTTGCCATTTTGATGGCCAAAGCCAGAACCAGCTCTTCTGGGCACCACAGTAGAAGCTAAGGCACAGACTTTTTAAGCTCTGTGTGCTGGTTGTTCACATTTTAAGTGACATTGACCTTGGCAATTGGTGGTTTAACCTCAGATTAATTTCTGACTGTGACAAGAGAGGAACACAGTGTTGGAACAAGAAGAGAAGTACTAAGTGAGGGAGAAAGGTGATATGGGTGAATGACAGGAAGAAGACTAGAAGATATGTGAGAGTTCATAGTACCTGACTGAGTGTACAAGAACAGGAGAAGGTGGAGCTCGGCCAGTTTCAGGAAGCTTCAGTTACTTGAACCTGTGGTTCCTCGTGCAGGGTTTTGGGAAGGGAACTTCAGAAGGTTTGTGTGGGAGATGGGTGTGAACTAAAAAGAAGGAAGAAATAGATAAGAGAAGTTAATGACATGGTGGTTCTTGCAAACCAAGAAAAAGATCCGAAGAGATAGTATGCAGGAAATGATTAGTAAGTTCTTGCACTACTCTGCTTTTCTTTTTCAATTAGTTGGTTACATTATGCTTTACACGGGCTGTTTGAGTGCCTGGGTGGTGTTGAACCAAACCATGAGACCACCAGTCCTTATGGTGGCCTGTAAAGCTTTTGAATATTTGGGTTTTCCTTTAAAGCTCTTTTGAAATCATAACAGTCTCAGGTATGGATTTAGTGTATGTTTCATTATTATTTTCAAAGTAACTGTTCTTACTAGTGCAAATTCAGAAAATTATCAAAAATATGTATCTTCATGGGTTAAGCATGGAGGCAAAAAAAACAGGTAAAATCAGACCACATTCCAATTACCATCTTTTAAAAATAATCTATTCAAAAGGTTGGTCTCATGGGGTTTTTATTTTAATATTGACATAATTAGATTCCTCTTAAAAGAGAGTTTTCTGTTGGGAGTAAAAGCAAAAACCACTGGAATCTGCCCTTATTGCTTCCACCCCTTGACTACAGTACATCCTGCTTGTCAAAGAAATATTTTGAGTTAAGGTGCAATTTTTCATTTACCATTGTGAGTTGCCAATGAGTAAGCTATTTGTAATAGCCCAGAAGTATGTAGACTGAGGAGTTTGAGATATTAAACAGCACAGAAAGGAAGGAGAAATAAGAAAATATATTTTCAGAGTGAGAAGACAAATATGGAGAAATAAATCTTAAAGGAGATTAGTTTCCTTAATTAAATGCGTAAGGTATGATTTGTTTTGAGGCTGCTTGTAAACTGTTAATTTGGGAGGCTGCTCCCAAACTGTTTAATTACTACTGTACTATTCATCTCACCTGTCTCAAAAATATTAATCATCAAATGGTAAAATATTAGCTTGTGGTAGGAGAGTGATGTCAGAAGCTGAAACTCGAGTTCATTACAAATGCTATCTTTCATCATGCCCTTTTAAAGTGCATGTTAAATAACATAAGTATAATTTTTTAAAGATCCTCGTCAATATTAAGAAATTGGTGAATATAGGTGTAAATTATTCTTGTCAATGTGAGACATACTTAATACTTCCTCGGTGCCTAATAATGCAGTGTTTGCTCTATGGCATTTCATTTAGTTCATCCCTGTGTAAATGCTGCTGTGAATCAATGAAAAGAAATTTACAATTCAGCAAAACTGTCTGCTTTGATGTATCACCATGTAGCAAATGAATCTGTGGAATCTGGAGGAGTAGGTATTTGTAGTGGCTTTTTAGTACCTGCTTCAGAAGTCAGTTCTGTAGGAAGTCTGGTTCCCTTGCTGCAGGAGAGAGGAGGAGGTCTGGACCTTAAATGTGATAGGCTCGTGTTTGTTATGAGAGGTGAGTGTCTTGACTTCGTGGATGGAATTTTTAATAACTACTAGGAAGAGCACAAACTTAAGAATCTGAGAAACCAACAGCCTCATTAAAGAGCTGAAAACACGGTGCTGTCTTTGCCTGGCTTAGCCTGAGGTTCTGGAGAAGGACTGAGACAGACTTTTTTTCTGTGGTGGTGTTTGCATACAGGTTATTACAAGCAGACTCAACTAATGTAAAGTGCTCTAAACTAATTGATTTAACTAGATCTCGACAAGAGAAGGATTCAGTGTTTTTCATGCTTTTTCAAAAATGAAGCTGTGCTGATTTGAAGACTTGAAACCAGCAATGGGCTAGCTGAAAATAATTGATTTGATGTTGAAGAGGACTTCTGCTTGCTCTGTTTACTGCTTTTGCCATGTGGATGAAAAGGAGAAAACTGCGAGTGAAGTTACAGGTTCAATGCTGTGTTTCCTCAGCTGTCTATTTTTTTTCCCTAAGTGTAGTGTAGCTCTTGAAGTGAAAGGGATACATATTGGTATTCAGTAAGGTGAACATTAAAAGATTTCTCATAGGGTGTTTATATTTAAATGGGTAATTATCGCTGTTTCCCATGTTCTTGTGCTTTGCCATTTATAAAAGGTTTTTAGACTTTCTAAATGGAACTTTTTATAGTAGTTAATAGCTTCTTCAAGGAGACGCTAATATTTGCATTAATTTGCTATATTTTACATGATATAAAATAATACAGTACTTTTGCGAGGCATTATGAGAGAGACTTCCAAATATGCCTGTTTAGAGCAGTAAAAATTCTGAGCTCTTGAATTAAACTGGGTTGGGGTTTTTTTGTTAGTTTCTGGTGCTTTTACAAACCAGTTTCTTATTGTCATTGTGCCTTCCAGGTTACATTATCTATTTAGAAAATACTTACTTTTCATGTGGGGAAATGGCTTTTTTACTTTGATATGCTCCTAATCCCTACACAGATGATCACTTTTTGTGTCTGGATACATTTTTGACAAGATTACTTATTGGAATAAAACATTTCTGTTTCTTGGACAGTGTTATACTCAAAATTTCTACTGGAAAATACAATGAGCTATCAATGTTTTTAACTTCAACTGGTAATTAAAGCAGAAAGAAATGAAGCATTAGGAAAACTATGCTTAGTCTGATGCCAGTTGCGTATTTCTGAAAAAGCACATGTGTATTGAGAAAATACTAGTAATTCAAACACACTCCCCTTTTAACTTCTAAAATCAGTGATCCAGAGGGAAGCCTTTATGCCATTCTGAGCCCCTTGTAAGAACTGCCTGCAGAGCCCAGCAGAAGCAGATGTAGAAGTTTATTTTTTTTCTGTCAATTGGTCTTGCTGACTGAAGTCAGCAGAGCCTGAATGTGTTTTAGGAGTAGCATCTGGTTTTCTGTTTTGTTTTCTTGTCTCAAGTAAGCACTTTTTGGTTTGTGAATGGCACTTGGAGAAGCTTTCTTACTTTCTTAGTCAATTAGTGCCTTTCAGTCAGTAATTAATAGTAAGATGTCTCTCTCGGTGGCTACAAGTGCATACAAGTTACTTGCCCTGAAAGAATATTGGGAAGGACTCTTCTCTGCATAAGTCATGCTAATAAAAAACGGTACACACTACTAAGTTCTACTTTTTCCCTGTGTTGAAATAGAAAATTAGTATATTGAGTGGACTTCACCTCTCTTAATTTCTTCTCTCCTATAAGAATTTCTCACTAATGTTGACTAGTAAGAGGAATTTCAGTTGTCATTTCCAGTGAGCATTATAATTTCATTTCATAACTTACTCAGTGGGAAATGTTCAAAGAGGGACAATAACTTGATATAAACATTTTAGCTGACATGTCTATATCATGTGTCCAAGATGGAGCAGCTTTAAAAGTTAATGATCCAAATCTGGCTCATTTTAATGATGGACCTTGAGGTGTTTGTCTTACTTGAACAATTACATGCAGCAACATGAAATATTAATTCAGGTAGGAAAAAAAAATTCACTTACTTTAAAACAAATAGTATTTTCCTTTCCTAAATGAAGCTTAAAGAAACAGTTCTGTATTGTGCATTGGTTGGAGAACTGATACTTATGTAGGAGTTTGATGTAGAAATATGAAAAAAGCCACTCAAAGTGCTTGAGAAAATGTGTCAAAATGATATTTCTGAGAGTGAAGTACAAGTACTGTAGCTATAGGCTATACATCACTGGGCATCAGTATGGTGGGCCCAGAAAAGCAGAGCAGTTAAATCAGTTTTCCTATGGGATCAGGTGTGATCAGATCCATAATCTGATGTGTGATTGATTTTGGGCACTGGGGAGGTTGTTCTGGTTTGGGGTTTTTTTTCTGTGTGTCTGTAATACGTTCAAACCTCATTCCATTTAATAAGCATTTGAAACAGTATTATTTATCATTACATATAAAATATTTAATTACCTTTTCTTTTTTGGCAGTATTGACTGTATTGTGGGTAGCAAGTGATGTAGTTTTTGTTTTATATTAGTTTGGTTTACTAATAGTGTAGTCATGCAATTTGATGAAAAAATTACATTGTTTACTGAATTATTAGAGTAGTCCAGCTTTTATATTGATCCAGTAAATTAACTGAATTATGTGTAAATACTTTGAAACAGATGTTGGGCTATTCTGAACTTCACAGCATAATTTTTCAAAGACTGGTATTTTCTTTCTGTGGAAATTCTGAAGTTGTGGTTAAACCCTGCCATTCTAAGGTTATGAGTTTTGGTTTTCTGAATAGTAAGTGTCAGATTCTGGAATTTTTCTTGTTACATTGCACTCTCTTTCTTGAGGTTGCATACAAAAAAGTGTGGTTGAAGTAATTTGGTGTAGAAATGTAAGTCATATTTTTTGATAGAATTGTGGATATCCTGAAACAATGTGTTCATTTTTTAAAACACATGAGATTTGGTCACACATGGTATGAATTTTAAAGTATTTTCATCATCTGTGTCTCTATCCTAATTTTGTAGCTTGTGTTAGTTTTGCAACACAAATGCAGGAGTGAGAAAGGCTTGCTAATACTTTGCATTTCATTTAAAGTAATAGCCACTTATTTATCTGAAGGGGATCAGCTTTACTTTTCTTCAGTTGTACAGACTCTTTGTCAGAGATCCTTACCCTGAATGGCCCCATTATATCAGAATTTTCACCATCTTTGAATGTGAGCTCAGAGTCCCTTTATCTAAGGGTTCTCATGTGGTCATGTCCTGTGCTGGGTCAATAACGTGAACCAGGACTGTGCCAGTGCTACCAAACATCTGAGCAGAGAGGAGTTAAATGTAGGATAAGGGCACTTTTTTATCTTCTTGTTTATTTTGTCTCTTAGTGTTCTCATCTCCATCCACTTTTTGCTTTTTCTGCCCCTCTGCATGGTCCGTGTCCCTCCTTTCTGCTCTGACATGCCTCACTCTTTCCCAGGTGCCCATCATTCCTCTTTCTCTGAGGAAGTTGGGAGGAGCCTTTAACCTTCCTCTGAGGAGTGGGGGTTTGGGTTGTCTGGTCAGAATGCCCTGATAGACATCAACACATTCATGGAACATTTTCTGTTCTGCAGGTTGGGAATCCACGTGTTGAGCTCACTCTTTCTGAACTGCAAGATATGGCTGCCCGACAACAGCAACAGATTGAAAATCAACAGCAAATGTTGGTTGCTAAGGTAATAATTATACACAGAAAAATTTTTTCAATACATGCAAGCATAAGTTTTGTGGATAGAGAAAAACACACTACGTCATTTCAGTTAAGAAATAGCTTGAGAAATCCGTCATTTTACCAGAATAATCTTAGCCTAGGCAGCGCACAATCTTTTGGCATAAATACTGCTAGAACAATCTATGTCATGTGTCTTTATAAAAATATTGCTAGGGTTTGTTTATCTCTGTATATGCTCTTATCTCCCCCTTCATGATCTGTGGCAGAACAGGCTTGACTCCATCTTCAGTGGCTCATTCAGTACAGTAGTGGGGTGAGGTGAGAATATGCCAAATTCATAAAAATTTTTGTATTGTAGCATTTCCAGGTCTTGGAGACAGAGGAACCTAAGTATGTTTGCAGAGTGGGGAGGGGATTTAATGGTTTTGACATTGTTCTTGATGTTTGAGGTATTATATAGCATGCCTTTGATGATTGAAGTACCTAAGAATCAACTTCTGATTCTGCTGTTCTTTCTTGATGGAAATAATATTAAAAAAATTTTTTTTCCTTGTGTGCCCAGAAGAAGAACTAATACTTAGAACTGGAATATTTTCTTACAGCAGGTTATCTTATTTAAAATGGTCTGTTGTCATCTTCAGGAAGCTGGGCAACGGCACTGGAATTTTATTTTGCCAACTGCAAGGAAACTGTTAATAGTGGCAGAAAACAAATGCCAGAGGAAGCATCACAGATGTATCTGACTGAGTGTTCAGATTAGGGCTGTATTTGCCTGTATATATAAATATGATGTTTTTTGTCTAAAAAAAAAATCTTGATTCTCTGCTCAAATTAAACAGATTTGTTAATTGATGTTAGAGTTTTTTCTAGGACTGGTACATATTTCAATGAAATACAACACTTTCTGATTTGTGGAAGTAGAAGACCTGATCAAAATGATAGGGTTTTCTAAGTTAATGTGTTAGGGTTTTTTTTAAAACAAATGGGTAACAGATATCTCTTGTTTAAAACCTCCTTTTGTCAGGAACAACGTTTGCGTTACCTGAAGCAGCAAGAACGTCGCCAGCAGCAGTCTGTTTCTGAGAGTGAAAAGCTCCAAAAACTTAAAGAACGTGTGGAAACCCAAGAGACAAAGCTGAAAAAAATCCGTGCCATGAGGGGACAAGTGGACTACAGCAAGATGATGAATGGCAATTTGTGTATGTGGAATTCTTAGTTTATTTCATTTACTGTTCACTGTGTGACTAGCAAATAATTCTATATTGTAAGTCGCTATAGCCTTGAAGCAAGCCTCCAGGTACAATGTTTTTCATTTTATGGAGGTTCTGTGTTTCCATGACATTTGTATGTGACAGAACTTTTTGTTAGTTTTATATATTCACACATAAAGTCAGAATAAGGCTATTCTCTATTAGGAACTATTATGACTGTTAGCAAATTGCAATACAAATATTTTATATGTATTTTAGATGTAAAGCTAGTGTGGTGTGTTTTTTAGTACTTGTTTATTAGAACTAAAAAAATTAACAACTTCTGCGTTATTTAAATTTTTTTTTGTTATTTTTATCTTGTTAATTTTAGCAACTGAAATTGAGCATATAAGTGCCATGTTCCAGGAAAAGCAGCAGGAGCTGCAGGCTGCAGTGTTAAAAGTGGATCAACTCACTCAGCAGCTGGAGGATTTAAGGAAAGGGAAACTGAATGGGTTTCAGTCTTACAATGGACAAATGACAGGGCCTGCAGCAGTAGAATTAAAAAAGTTGTATCAAGAGCTACAGGTAAGTAACAAAAAGATATTTGAATTACAACTGTAGATTTTAGAAGTTTTATGACTGCTCTTATGAGTGGCAGTTTGGTTCTGTTACACCTTATAAAAGCAATGTGTTGGAATGCTGTTAATGTGTGAGGTTGTAGCTGGCATACAACCTTTTTTCAGAAAGAACTTCATTAGCTTTAAAAACTATTTTGTTTCTTATACATGTAATGATACAAAGTGTGCAAGTGTTTTGATGGGAGTTTCTCAGGCCGTAATACTGAAAGTCTGCATAATTTATTATTTGTTTTAATCTCTCAAAAAAAATTTTGTGAAACTTATTTTGGTACTTTTCTGTTTTGCACTGATCTGGGTATAGCAAGCTCACTTACAGGTCACCTTAGCTTGGAGACATGACTGTAATTTTAAAAGTATATTGTAAAAATATAGCTATATTGTCTGGTGTGAAAAAACAAAATACACAGGAATTAAATAACACATTTTAATAGAGTAATCAAAAATGCAAGCTGCGCTATATTCCCTGCACTAGATAGTGCAACATAGTTGTAGTATGTTCACACAGTATTCCCTGCATCAATATTGTGTATCTCCTGCAAGAAGATTGTTATATCTAGAGTGTACAAGTTAAGTGTCCAGTTTACATTGAAATTTTGTCAAATTGTGTGCTAATGTATCAGGATTTTGAGGGCTTTCTTTTATTTACTCATGTGCTTTATTGTGATCAAGGTAACAGCTCTAATATATTTAATATTTTTAAATTAATTTAAAATTAATTAGTCTCATTTATTTAGATGAGCAAATACAGCATAAAAATTAATCAATCCCATTTTCATGCATTAGGAATGTGTCCTTTTTTTTTACCCCTTCCCTATTTATACAAAGCATATCTCCTTTTGAGTATTTCTAAGTGCAAAGATGCTCAATAGATAAAGATTTCTCTCTTGTGCATTGCAATGATCCCATATGTGTTTATCAAGACTTAAATTTGCCTCAGGTGTTTTTTGCTTGTAACATTACCATGAAAATGGGAACACTGAGACAGTGTCTGAGTTATTGAAGGTGTGAAAAAATCCCAACAGCAAAGCAAGAGAAATAATTATAAAGAGTGTCATGGTTGATTTAAACCATAAAGGTAATCCACCTCATAATCTACTGGAAAACTGCTGTGAAGGTTTCAGTTTAATCCCCATGCAGAGAGGAAAATCTGTGCCCAGACCCTGCACTAGCAGTTCAGTTAACCCCCCTTCCAGACACCACAAAGTCTCATGTGGAACTGGAAACAGAATCAATAGCATAATTTCTGCTACAAGTTTTGTATCACTACACAAACTGTCTTGGGTAAGCATAACTTTAAACAAACATTTTCTGTGATTTAGCTCTTCACAGTAGAATTTTCTAAAATGTCTTTCTGCCTAATTCCCTAATCTATTTTCTATAAATGGAATGCAGTCTGTATGTATTTAATAGGCATCCACTAGTTTTTTTAGGATATTTTTTCACTGTTTTCTTCTAAGAGTTGTTCATGATTGCAAATACTAACTTGACAGGATGTGTGGAAGTGTAAATTAGAGATACCAGAACAAGTTGTTGATCCAAACTCCTTTGGGTTTTTTTAACACTGCATTAAAAACCAATTTGCCAAGAGACAGAATGACAATTGTCCTCACAAGTAGGGGTTTTTAAAATTATTTTTTTATTTTCTTGTTTTTGAAGATCCGTAACAGGCTTAACCAAGAGCAGAACTCCAAGCTCCAGCAGCAGAAGGAACTCCTGAACAAACGCAATATGGAGGTGGCCATGATGGACAAGCGAATCAACGAGCTGCGCGAACGACTGTACAAGAAAAAAGTTGAGGCACGTCAAAAAGAAAACATTCCTGTAAGATAAACTGTTAAAAGGGCCACACTTCAGTTTATCAAAGGCCTATAAAATACGTAGAATCTCACTTTTTCCCACTCAAGTGATACCGTTACCTATGATAAAAGTAGCAGGTGTCTTAAAACTATTTCAAGGTTTCTCATAGATATTCAAAAACTGTAAGATAGAATACGTTTCCTTTTATTTTTCTTTATGGCACAGACAATACTATATTAAAAATCAGAAAAGTTTATATTTCTTGGAAGGAAAGTATGACTATGTGCTACATGTTTAAAAGCATGAATGCATTAAAAAATGGGCTTTTATGAAATACTTATATTCCACTACGGAAAATGGATAAAAATATAAACAGTTTGATAAAGTTAGGCTTAATAGTTGTCTGGAACTTCAGAAAGATTTTAAGAGATGAATTCTGGATTTCCATATGTATTACTAGCTGGAAGTATTGCTTTAAAAAAACCCAACACATACATATTTGATCATTTAAGAACTCATTGTAGACCATTTGCTTGAGAAAGGCACAGTGAAATAGACCTTTCAGAGAAAGGAATCTACAAGAGATGTATGTGCTCTGACTAAGAAATTTAATTTTTGAGGTGTTGATTTTAAGGAATAAAATTTGTGCTTTCTACTACGTTGTTTTTTGCTTTTTGTAGAAGCATAGAGTACGATAACTTAATTATTAAGGTGTCCTAGCTACAGTGCATGGTTCTAGGTAATGTAGATCTCCCTGTTCATGCAGAAAGGTCTAGATTAAATGGACATTCACGTTTCAATTTGTGTGATCGTTTTCAGTTGAATCGTATTAATGGAACTTCATCGCCCCAGTCATCCCTGAGTGCTTCAGGAAGGGTGGCAGCGGTAGGACCTTACATCCAGGTTCCCAGTGCTGGCACTTATGCTGTACCAGTAGATCCAGTTAAGCCACAGTCTCTCACCATTGCTCCCAACTCAACACATGGAAGATCAAAATCTGGTAAGTACTTGTGTGATTTTTATTACTGCATATGGTTTGAAAGGGGAAGACAATAAAGAAAAGAAGCAATCTTAAGAGACCCAGTGTTGGCATAATTGGTGTAGAGGACAAGACAAGTTTCAGATGTGTTAATCCTGTTCCGTGAATTGGACATCAGTCATTTGATCTGTGGCATTTTTGCTTCTTTCCATTAATTTTTCATAGGAAATTGAGTGTTTTCTTTGAGAATTACTGGCTGGTACATCCCTGAAAGGAGCACGTTTTCTTCACAGATTCTATGTTGTGTCTTTAATAGCTTTTTCAATTAGTTTGTGTGTTTGAATATAATAATGAAATCAAGTTTGTGGAAAACTATTATAAATAACTATTTACAGTATGTTCCTTTTTGTCAAGTAAAACAAAGCTAATGAGTAAATAATAATAATACGTCTCAGAAGGAGACTAAATAGCAAAATAGAATAAAACTATGAGAGGTTTTTGCTCCATCTGAGATGTGGGAATTTGTGGTCCTTGAAGCATTTCTGAAATGGAATAACCATAACATTGATGCTGTTTACTTGTTTCTGCCCTATTTAGTGAAGAAGCTGCCCCTCCAGAACTCCCCAGAACTCTGTGTCCGAAATTGGCTCCCATGTCTCCCATCATTAATAATTCCATCTAAAATTTTTAAATAGAATTATTTAATTTGTGTTGGAGACTGAAGGAAGCAGGTCATATTTGTGCCTTAAGTTCTCAATTCTGGCAAATCTTACCTGTATGCTTATACTTTAGAAAAATCAGAATTCGTAAGAAATGATAAGCTAGGAAAATATACATAATACAAATAAAAATGCACAATCTCATTGGTCTAACCACAGGACTTTTTTTACGTCGTCTCCTAGGAGAGATCAAAAAGGGGATAAGGAATGACTAGGAGACCAAAGCTGCTGCAATATTCGCATACATTCAAGTACTTAAAATTGGATATTCCATCAAAATTCGCATCATGCTTTCCAGATGGGGAGGAGGAGATGGGAGAAGACAATCTGAACCTCACTGTAGGAAAGAATGTCAGAAATGCGCCCCCCTCCCAAAAAAAAACCAAAACCCCAAGGTCAGGAAGTAAAACTGGCCAAATAGAACTTAAAAAAATACTCCAGTCTTTCCCATTGATATTAGTGATTTAGCAATACCTTTATCAGCTAAAAATACTCAAAATCTGTACAAGCCCCATCACTCTGTTTTATGGAAAAGTCTCAAGAATATTGAATGACTTAATTGTGGGGTGAAGGTACAGATTTGCAACAGTTTTGTTTTCAGATCTGTAGATCCTTCTTCCACATATGGAAAAGGACAGCTCCAACTTTTATGTTTACCAACTAAAAACCACAGTTTTGTAATATCAATCTCCCAAAATATATATACTGACTTCTAGACCTACCTTGGGACTTTTAATATTATGAAAGTAATTATTCTGCCTTAGGACTGACTTTCTATTTATTATTTTGAAGATACTGTAGATACTGAAGATCCTGTAAAATAGATGTATGTAAGGAGAAGTATATATGCTCCCAGGAAGAAAAGAAATTGAGAATTTATTTCAACTGTCATGCTTTTATTTCTCATTATCTGAGTGTTCCTGTTCTAATGTTCTCCATTGTCATTGTTATAATTTTTCCACCACTTTTTTTCTTTCTTTTTCTGTGTAACTGGATCTGCCTTGGTGCGTCCGGTAGAGACAGACTGTGGGTGTGTGAAAAAATCTCCAGACACCTGGAAGGTTTCTGATTTAGACATTATAGTGGATCCTATTCTGTCACCTCCCACTTCTCTTCAGTCTGCTGTTCACAATGTCATCCGCCTGGCACCTACTCTGTTTGACACCCAGCACTGTGAGTCCGTAGAAGATCTCTGGCTAGCTGAGAACTCAGTTCTTAATATGGTCATCTGAGCTCTTGCACACAGATGCATATTAAACAGCATCTTTAGAACTTGTGTTGTGGTCTGGCGTGTAGATGATGCTGTTGAAATGTAAATTGGTTGAGAAGTTGCTTTTCATCTTTGAAAGAAAGAGATTTGCAGCAAATTCATCCCAGGAGAACTGGAGTAGTGTACCAGGGATGAGTTTTCTTCTCTGAAAAACCTCAAAGTTTTCTAAACGTTAAAAATTTCTGGCAATCACTAAAGCGTTTTAGTATATTTTGGATTGGATAGATGTATAAAATACAGGCTTAGTTTGAGTTACTTCATGGGAAACTTCAGGTTTCCATGTTGCACTGAGGCCAGAGTTGGCATAAAAGCTCACTCTGTCCAAGTCAATACCCAGAGTCTTTCTGCCTTCCATTGGACTTGGAGCATGCTTCAGTTGCTGTAGTAAGTAACCTGGATCCAGACCTACAAAAATTTTAGGGGAGGTTAGAGGGCATGCACAAAACAGTTTGTGTCTGTGTGTCACTGTCTTATTTATGTAAATGCACAATGGCCTGGTGAGAGCTGAAGTACACTGGGTGTTACATTTACAGGCACGGGCAAGAGGGTGCATTTGGAGGGGAAGATGGAGCCAGTTGGCTGTGGGGTGGCTGAGAGCAGGAGCTGGGGTGGCCTTTTCAGGAGGGTTTTGGCATCAGATCCCCCTAGACCAGGTTGCTCAAAGCCTCATCCAGCCTGGCCTTGCACACCACCTCCAGGGATGGGACATCCACACTTCTCTGGACAACTTGTGCGACTGACTCCCCATCCTACACTGACAGTGTGGGTCAGAGAGAGGAGAGAGAGTCTGAATTTACTTCCAGTCTGTTACATCAGAGTCTAGGGATAATCATGCTGCTTACAATAAGTTTTTGTGTATCTGTCTTTCTAATAGAAAAGTGTTGAATTTGCAGGTAAGATGTTTAAATATGTCATGTCTTCTGCTGTTGTTTCTGTAAGCGCTTTCCTCATAACCAAACTTACAGATCCAGATGCTTTCATGTTTAGCATGAATCAATTATAACATCTTTTATAACACTGATCTTCAAAACAAAGGTTTTACTGAACTGTAACCTTACTGGAGGTATAGATGTCTTGTGTATTTTGTACAGTAAGCATTAATTCAGTGCATAGTTGAAAAATTTGCCATTATTTAGGGCCTAAGTGTTTAGACACCTTTTTGGTCTCGATCTTGATAACCAGATGATTGGAAACAATAACAAACAAAACCCACAACATTTTCAGTTCTTGGATAATGCCAATATTAAAGCTGGGCCTCATTACTTTACTTCCTGGCAGATTGCAAGTGTGGAAAGTGCGTTCTGGACTATATACTGTGTTCTCACTGTAAAAATATGCAAGTGTTAATCCTGTTTTGAGAGATACACAGCAAAGAGCGTAAGGCTCATGGACAGAAAGTAGAGTGGTGATGGAAAATTCACTCTTATTAGAATGTTCCTATGCAGCTTATTTTGAGACTATCTACTAGACAGAGAATTCTAGAAATAGTTCTGCTAATTCTGTTTTCTAGAGGCTTAGAACTGAAATAGGAAACTTGGCCTCTAAATACATGATTTTTATTTGATATTGCATTACTGTGGAGTCCAAAAGTCTC
The DNA here is from genome assembly GCA_013396995.1 of Dicaeum eximium. Classification (NCBI taxonomy): domain Eukaryota; kingdom Metazoa; phylum Chordata; class Aves; order Passeriformes; family Dicaeidae; genus Dicaeum; species Dicaeum eximium. The sequence goes on from VWZP01000751.1 coordinate 1,386,977, forward strand.
ATTGAATCTCCACAAATGCACAATCCCCTTCCATTTTAGCTCCTATCTTGTAGTAAAGTCAATTATGTGTTACATGTCACCTTTACTGATCTAAGTGCTCCACTACAATTACAAGCCATAGGGATGGAGAAGTGATCTCCAGTCTCCTTAGAGGAAGAGATGCCTGAAGTTTAATCTTTTAAAGGCAAATCAAATCCTTAGGATCTAACATAGGATCTATTTAGATACTGTAAACCATATCTAATTATTAGGCTACCTTTTCCTTACCTAGAGAACTGAAACTAAATAGTCTCACACAGTTAATAAAGTAACATCAAGCATCTAGGACTTCATTAAGGATTTGTTGCTTCAGTTTATCTGCAACTATGCATGATTTTTTGCATATGATGAAGATAAAAGCCCATGACTTGTATCTTGACGCTGTGAGTTAAAGTCAGCTGACTTTATAAATTTATTTAATATTAAATCTCTGGGGCAATTCTAATTGGGTGAGTATGTTGAGGAAAAACAAAAGGTGAGTTAACCACCACTTCCAGCAAAGGAATGTGTGCTTTTGTTCCACCCTGCTGTTGAAGGGAGTTTTTACATCCTGTTATGGGTGAATGAATCTGGTAACCATAGTGTAACTTTGGAGTAAGTCCACTCGGGGCTTACATAGACTTAACATTTAGCATAATTTGACATTGTCTCTGGATAGTAGCCAAAGAATTGTCTTGATGAAGTGTTTCTGTACAGATTACTCTGAATTTGTTTGCCTTCTAATAGCAGAATATGCAACACTCAAGCCAAAATTTTGATCACATTTTTTCTATAGAAATTTTCAGTGCAATTTGAATGTTAAAGGGTAGTGAACAGCACATTCTATACAGTGATTTGGCTTTCAGTATTGATTTCTGAATCAAATATTAATAATGATTTATCTCACTTCCAGAATAAAACTAATCCCACTGTAACCTAAGCTGTTTTATTTCACATGTTGTTTTGCTTGTTTGCAATGCTAGTGTGGATTATCTTCAATCTAGTATTTTTGTCTGTTTTCAAGCTAATGATGGAAATTGGCCGTTACTTAAACAGAGCTCAGCCCCCGTGGTAAAACCCCCTCAGATCTCCAACACAGACTGGAAAGAATCGAGCATGGATACTGCTTTAAAACAAGGAACTATATCCAGCCAGCCTTTGCCATCTTCAGTATTAGGAAGTACTGATAAGCTGGTGGGTTTCATCTGTGATATATTTATAGATCTGCTTTGCTGAAATTTTGAACTTTTGGCTTTCATAGCTGAACTCACTTCAATTAGATACACATTCCATTTCCCTGCTGCTGTTTATTTAAAAAGTCATAAAGAAAATTATCCTTGTATTTCTTCTGTTTCTTTCTGTTCTTATCACATTAAAATGTGTGGGTTTGTTTCAACTTCAGTACTTTGTATTCCTTCCTGTTCTTTTACATATCTAGTCTCCCCTTTACCCACTTTTCTTCTCTTAATCCTCTCCCTCCTCCTTCATGTTCTTCTAATTCATATCTTTGTTAGTCTTTTTCTTTTGTATAGATGATTATTTTTTCAGTGCACTCCTTTTCTCATAAAAACCTCACAAAATAAGTCATTAAATCCATCCTTAAGTGAGACTACTAGTGGTATCTGTCTTCACTGTTGTGCTAGTACTTTATGAATTCTTTATAATCTTTAAAGAATAAAGACTTGGTCTTTAAGTTGTTTTGGTAAACTCTGACAGTATGTGTTGTCAACATCAACTTGACACTGAGATCTGGAACCTAGAACAAGTTAATCAGGCTTTGCATGTATGTTTGCATTATATGTATGTATATAGTTTTGAATTTATATGAATGTGTAACAGCTAAAAGTGCCTTTAAACAGTGGCTTTTGTCTGATGCATGATGAGATCCTGAGATAAACTCAGGTACAATCATATCTAATGATAAAGGAACACAAAGTCATTAAGTTGACTCCTTTTCTGTCCCACAAGACTGCTAGTATGGTATGTTGAAAAAGGAATGTTCTTGCTCAGAAGTACTTTATTTAATTACATGGTATGTACTATTTATTGTTCTTACACAGGGTCTTGACCTGGGGAAGGTGCCACCAACAGCTCCTGGTGTAAGCAAGCAGTTGCCTCAGAACTATGGGACCTATCCAAGCCCAGTTCCCTTAGGAACAGGTTCTACAAACTCTCTAGAAAGAAGGAAGGATGGCAGCCTGCCCAGGCCTGGCACCAGTATAGCAAATCGGCAAAGGCCGGTTCCGCTGCCGCCGCCCAGCAACGTGCACCAGCCCAGCTCTTCTCAGCAGATCCAGCAGAGAATTTCTGTCCCTCCCAGCCCCACGTATCAACCCTCTGGTCCCCCCTTGTTCCCAGGAGGAGAGGGCAGGCCAGAACTGCCTTTGACTGTGGCAATCAGACCTTTTCTTGCTGATAAAGGATCCAGACCTCAGTCTCCCAGAAAAGGGCCACAGACAGTGAACTCCAGTTCCATCTACTCAGTGTATCTTCAGCAAGCAACGCCACCAAAGAATTACCAACAAGCTGTGTACAATACATTAAATAAGTCGGTAAAAGCAGGTAGAATATATTTTGCTTTTCTTTTCTTTGAAATACATTAAGATCTACTTGTTTGGCTTAGTTGACTTCCCATATTGGCTTGGAAAACTTGTCTAAATCTGTGAGGAAAGTTATTTTTATGTATGCAGCAAAGCAGCAAAATGATTCAATATATTTTTGAAGTTATCAGTAAGTATCATTGATTTACCTTTTATTTGAAAACAAGATGCAATTGGAACAGTATACCTTGGGTACTTTACCTATACTTTGATAAGTAAGTTGGAAAAACAGTGTCAAGATAAGAGTTTTTCTCCTCTTACTGTTTCCTCATGGAAGAGGAAAAACATTCCAGATGCTACTTGTAGCTTATAATTGTAAGCATCAGCATCACCAGCAGGTAAGTATTTGTTTCTGTTTTGACAGTCCCCAGAACAGTAGTTTTTTTCTTTCTGTATTAGTGTCAAACAAGTAGCAATAGTTTACTTATAAATATTTTATTATGTAATTTAAGAACAGTTCTTCACCGTTTTCCATCTTTCTTTTCTTCAGTTTATGGAAAGCCTGTATTACAGTCTGGTTCAACTTCACCCTCACCCTTGCCATTCCTTCATGGCTCTTTGCCTGCCCAGTCTCCCTCACAGCCACAATCTCAGCCTCAGACTGAGGTCACTGAAAAAGATCAAGAGCTGGAAAATGCTCCACCACCCAGTGAAAACAGCAATGTGGAAAACATTCCCCGTCCTCTCAGTCCTACTAAGCTCACCCCTATTGTGCACTCACCCCTACGGTATCAGAGTGATGCTGACCTCGAGGCTCTGAGGAGAAAATTGGCCAATGCTCCGAGGCCGTTAAAGAAACGCAGCTCCATCACCGAGCCCGAGGGCCCGAGTGGACCAAATATACAAAAATTACTGTACCAGCGCTTTAATACCCTGGCTGGAGGGATAGAAAGTGCTCCTTTCTATCAGCCAAGCAATCCACAGGACTTCATAGGCAACTTAGCTGATGTTGATAACGGGAACGCCAGCACCAATGGCAATATTGAAGAACCAATCCCCGTGCAAGCTACCGTTCCTGTCCCTGATGAACCGCCCCCTTCGTCAGATGCCAATGATAACGAGTTACCTTCTCCCGCTACCGAGGAGCTGATAAGCACTGAAACCACAAATCAAACACCTGAGACAACTGAAGACAACAACAACAATCTTGCTATAGTTCCTTCTACTGAGCAGTCACCCAGTCCCACACCAGAGGTCAGTTCTCCAGTAGAAGATGAAGCTCCTTTGCCACCTGCTCTTCCTCCTCCACTTCCTCCAGTAAGTAACAAAGCAAAAGAACAACTTCGTGAACTACAGAATTAGCTTTGTGCTTAAGCATAACTGGAATATGGTAACCTTGTGCTCAGCAGTATCTTTGCACTTGAAGTCTCATTTAAAGAAAATAAAACCAGGGCAGTTCCAGGGAGAGTTCTGATGGATTAGTTTCTTTTCTACTCTAGCTGCTTAATAAGGAAAATATGCAAACAGGTAACGGGAGGTTGTGTATGTATTTTTCAGCTTTTTGGAGGTTCTTGTTGTAGAACTAATCCTGGAATTGGAGATTCCATTAATATATGTATATTTTTAATTTGTCCAGGCCTTCATAGATAGCTTACCCCTAGTTTCATACAAATAGTTATGTCAGTGGGAAGCTTTTTAATTTGCAGGCAAGCTGAAATAGCTGTTCTGGGGAGACTGCACTCCTTTTGCCCTCTCAGAGGAGATGGACCAGGGCTAACTCCAGCAGCAGCTCAGCTGGCTTGGGATAGCAGAAACGTTCTTCTAATGGGCTTGTCACATACTTTGGATTGCTTCCAAAGTCCATCCTCCAGCTGCACTAAAATCTTTTAAATGCTTGCCATTACAAAAATCTACCACATTTGGAGAATTGAAAAATACATTAAAAAAAACCCCCTGATTTTATCCTTTGTTTTTGTGATATCACTCACTCTTTGAAACCAAGGTTCATCCTCACTTTTAAATTCAGGTAGGAACCTTGCATTCCTCTGAGAATTTGACTGCAGTGTGCACAAGGCTTTGTATGGTTTTCCATGCATAAGGGCCAGGAGACTTCTGGGAGAAGGGGATATGCTAGCAACTAATATTATTCATAATGTGAAGGGTTTATTTTCCAAACGGAAATAGCCATCCTATACAGGACCATAAGTGAAAACAGATCCTACAGAGCTAGAGACTAAAACCGTTCTATAAAAGCTGTAGTTAATAATAGATTATTTTTTTCCCCAGAAAGTGACAAGGACACATGTAAGGGATTCAGAATATTCTCAAAACACATTTAAATGTGTTTCAGATCTTGAAAGTGCTGCTTCTGATAACACCTGCTAGAATGTCACATAAAATAGCTTCATGTTCTGTACTTTTCGTTCCTACAACAAAACTCCCAATTTGCCAGGTCTGACCTACAACAGAAACTCCTGCTAATTCAAGGCAGTGATTCCTCTAAATACAGACTCTGGCTTAAATGAGTGGTGCTTTCTAGGCTAAGCAAAAGGTTTCAGTGTCTTAGATAATCCACCAGTAATATACACAGCTTATATGAGATACAATTAAGGTGATGATGCTTAAAACACTGACTCAAGTACTTCATTCCTTGTACTCACTCTCTTTAATTAGAAGCTCTGAAACTATATTGGCTTGCTTTTTCATTTTTTAACTGCATAATATGTAGTAATGTATCAAGCCTTTTATTTAGAGATTTAAAAATTATTGCATAGTTATAAATATCATTTAAGGAAGATGAGATTCATAAATGAATCATTTTTCTACTTGTACAAGCTGAAATGACACCTTCCAACCTTACTGTCTACTCAGACAAAACGTACCAACTTGAAGAAACCCAACTCAGAAAGAACAGGCCATGGTTTGAGAGTGAAATTCAATCCCTTGGCTCTCCTCCTAGATGCTTCTTTGGAAGGTGAATTTGATCTGGTACAACGAATCATATATGAGGTAAGCTTTTAAACAATGGCAACCTCATGCAGTATTCAAGGAAAAGAAAGTGCTGAACTGTTTTATGTTTTCAACAGGTTGATGATCCCAGTAAACCAAATGATGAAGGCATTACACCTTTGCATAATGCAGTGTGTGCTGGTCATCACCACATTGTGAAGTTCCTACTTGATTTTGGTGTAAATGTAAATGCAGCTGATAGTGATGGGTGGTAAGTGTCAAGATTTTCAATCTAGTATCTGGGAGAAGCACCATTTACATGCACATTCAAAATTTAGTTGAAACCTGTTTTGGGAACAATTTCTTTCCTCTTTATCCCCATCAAATGAGTACTCTCGAAGCTGTAGGTGGAGATGAACTCAAATGCAAGGTTATAGTGTGTTCAGCTCCCAAGCAAGTGCACTTGAACCATAAATTAGATTACAGTTTGTGATAATTAGTGGTAGAGTTGCATTTCTTGTTCAGATGCTGAAGTAATTAAACTATAAGTAACAGATGACAAAAGTTACCTTGCTTTTGTTTCTTCATCGTAGATACCACTACAGATGTTGGTGTTCTTGCAGAATCTCACCTTATGGGTAGCTGTAGCATTCCTGAACTCTTTTTAGAGGGGAATGTGAATCCTCACCTTTGTTTCAGGTTTCCTTGTATTGGAAAATACCCTTTTACACCCAACAGCTTTGTAAGCTGTGAAAATTACTAGTTTTGCTATCATCTGGTTCATAATGCTTGGCTTTATTGTAGTCAGGTAAATCCTGAAATCCACCCTAGCTGCTTGACAGGTTTTAGACATTGCATACACATACTATAAACATAAAGAAAAATTTCCTTTTAAAACAGACAGGCTCTACATGACAAGATTAAAGTTAGGATTCATGGAAACTTCTTTTTTCACATGTACATTTTTTTGCTTTATTTCAGGACACCCTTGCATTGTGCAGCTTCTTGCAATAGTGTTCATCTCTGTAAACTACTGGTTGAATCTGGGGCAGCTATTTTTGCTTCAACTATAAGTGATATAGAAACTGCTGCAGACAAGTGTGAGGAGATGGAAGAAGGTTATATTCAGTGTTCCCAGTTTTTGTATGGTAAGCTGTGACACTTACCAACTCTTTCCTAAGATTCATCCTGATTTGTCCCTCTGCTCTGTGTGAAACATCTGCTTAGGCCCCAGACTAGATGATATGGCCCATCCCATCCCTGTGCTTTCAAAGTGCTAAAACCAGAATCACCTTTTCACTGTGATGTTGGTCTTAGTCCTTCTGGGTTTTGAATTACTTCACAGGCTCCTTCAAATGTTAAGATTTTCAAAGTTTTAATTTGGCTTCATTTCAAGGAAATGCTTCTACAAGGAGGTTTTGACTGTGAGTTGTCAAGTATTTTGACAGAGAGACTCCTAACTTCCAGATGCATAAATTTCTAGCAGATCACACAAAGAAAGAAATACACTTTATGAATAATTAACTTACAGAAGGTGCTTAGTTACTAAAATATATTTTGCAAGAAAAGCACTTCAATGGAGCAGACAAATTTTTAATTTCCATCAGAGGAGTTAAGCTTCATTAAGGCTCTGTCAGATCTGACATTGTGTGAGTTCCGAAAGCCTCAAGTGTCCCTGTACAAGGCCTGCTGTAGGAAGCAGTTCCACTGCATGTATAATAAAAGAGAAAAGCCTAATTCGCTGAATTTATTCTGTAAAATTTTGTTTTATCATGCAGTTAAATTTCTGACAGCATTTCATCATGGAAGTGATGAAAACTGTTCATGAAATGTTATCAACAGGAGACTAATATTTGGGCCACTGTGTCAATAGTAAAAATCTCAGAGGGGAAAAAGAAGCTATTTTACCATCTGGTGTTGTTAACAGGAGTGCAGGAGAAGCTGGGAGTGATGAATAAAGGGGTGGTGTATGCTCTGTGGGATTATGAAGCCCAGAACAATGACGAGCTGTCATTCCACGAGGGCGATGCCATCACTATTCTGAGGCGCAAGGATGACAATGAAACGGAGTGGTGGTGGGCCCGCCTCAATGACAAGGAAGGCTATGTGCCTAAAAACCTGCTCGGGGTAAGTTCTGTCACCCTCTCCTTTCTATTTTTCACGTGCACCTGAAGTAGGAACAGAGGATGGATCTTTGGTCAGAATCCCTCTGCACCATCCACAGCACTATGAAGTGCTGTGAAGTAGATTATCCTTATTCTCTCTGGCCTCTGTAAACAAACAGGAAAGGCTACTGTTAGGAGATTGGTGCTGGTTGTCATTGAGCAAGTTAGCGTATTTAATAGTTTATGCTTTAATGAGACTTTTTTCTCCCCCTTGGCTAAAATATAGAGCCCTTACAGAAAGTATGGTGGCTCTATTAGGCAGCTTGGTTCAGAAAGTTCTTTGGGAAGGTTTTTAATACCTGGCACAAGATAAAAACATAGGTGTGTGTGAGTTTAAAACAAAAAGAAAGAGCCTTGAAGATGAAAAATGTGGGCACATTGTTTATGCTGCTCAGACAGATGGAACACTGTCAGGAGAGGCCAGGAATGTGAGGTGACTAAGTAGAGAGCTACTGAGGACAAAATGCGTAAGAGAACCTTGCAGAACAGGAAATAAGCTCTCTGGAGTACTCAACAGGGAATTTTTGTACTTACGTAAAAGCATCCTTTGTCTGTTCTGGATCTTGAGCTAAATGCACCACGTCATTTTTAGAGCAGCCATGCTGCTGCCATTGGCAGGAGTAAATCAGCCCTTTTCCTCCTGCTTCTTATTTTTCAGGAGTTGCCTCAGAGCACCCTAAAGCCTACAAAAACCTCACCCCCAAAACACTTCATCACCCAGTTCTGCCTAATAAGTACCTCTTACTTATCAATTATTTAAGTTGGTATTAACGATGCAAAGCCTAACACTAGTATTCTGTTTTTTTAGTTATATCCACGAATAAAACCTCGACAGCGAACCCTTGCTTGAATTCAGTTGTACGACAGTGCAGTACCATGCTGGTAACTGGAAACTTAGAACATACACTGGAGCCATCATTTTTGGTCATTTCACACAAAGAAATAAAACTATGATATTTAGTTTTAATGGTGCTTTCTCTTGTTGAACGGACAGCATCCAGGATTTCCAAGATCTGCGGTTTGTTTCTGTGTGACCCAGCACTGACGAGGAGAGCGATACCTCCGCTACCGACAGTGTTGCGCCAGCTCTGGTCTAACGCAGTGTTTTGAGTCAGAGTTCCATGGTAGGAGCTTCCTTGTGTTCTGTGTTCAGAGGTGTCATTTGCAGAGTGCAGATGCACTGTCCAGTTTGCTCCAGCCCCCCACAGCAACTGTCCCATGTCGGGATTTTGGGTATTTCTGTTCCATACCAGTGAATGTTGAGTTCTCATTACCGATCAACTCTTTGGGTTCTAGGACACTAGATCTTCACCTGTTACATGCATAATTAAGTAGTTACCAAAGCTTGGTGAAGGCTAGGATTTTAGGTGGCAACATGGTAAACACTTAAATCCTAGTCTGGACAGCCCCAACAAAAGCTTTACCTAGTCTAGCATCTTGCATTATTTGCATTTAGAATCAAGCTAGAGAACTAACAAAAACCAACAGTATTTGTACACTTCTCAAAGTCCCTACACAATATTTCAGTTGGTGTTTTATTTTCTTATTATTCAGCCTACAGCACCAGTGTTACCTCTACAAATGTAAAGGTTTCCCTACTAACCCCCTGAGCTTGTCCAGCCTGGACACAACAGTTAGTATTGAAGTTGCAGCAGCTTAAGGGATTTGTATGTCTGCAGGGATGAAAGTGCAATAGTTGAAAAGGGTAAGAGTCTGGTAAGGGTTATACTGTGTCACCTGAAGTCTGCCTGAGTCAGTCTAGAAGAAAATATGAAGGACTGGATAGAAGTAGAAAGAGGGTCGTGTAGATGCCAAGTGGAGGAGAAGAAAGAAACAAGGTTTAGAGAAGGATTTAAGAAAGGCAATAGCTTATTTGAGGACAGTTTCTGTGGTTCTTGGCAGCCTACAACTGCTGCCAAGGCAAGTTATGCAATAACCTGTTCCACTACACTGTAGTTTCAAGCAAAAAAGAAAAACCCCACAAACAGGCACTTCACTGGAATTTTAATTGTACATGATTTTATATACCAAAAGTATATTTTGGATTTCCCATTATAAGTTTTAGCCACATTTCTTGTATTTTTCTCCCATTTAACAGTATGCAATTTGATTAACTCTTTATGTACAAGTTCTGTGTATAATTTATATATCCATTTCTGCAGTGCTGTAACTTGCTTTTACCACAGGTCAGCATTAACTGTATATATTGTGGTGAAAAGTGAAAGGGTATTATTGTTGAAGAATTTGCTACATGAATGTGATGATTTCAAGAGCCTATGATACACTAATTCAGAGAACATGTAAATGTGCACAATAAAGTACTGCTAAGGCATGGCTGCATTCTCTGCTCTCTTTATAGAGGTCTCGACAGCAGATGTGCCTTTGGCCAGAGTCTGCATGAAACCAGTAATTGTATCTTGCCAAGGTTACAGCTGTCAACCCATCTTTCCTCCTTCTATTATCAGCTTCACTGAAGATGTGCTTACACACTAGTATCCCAGTATTCCAACTGGGACAAATGAACTTAGAACTAAAATTAGCGTTTTCTTTAGAAAAAGTGAAAATTTTCAAAGTTCAGAGACCATGGTGGCCATTACTAAAGAAGTTGTATAGTACAAAATTAAATAGCACCTCTTTTTTTAAATAAGTGAATTAATTTATTCATATTTGTACATTAAGTTGTATACAATATCAGATAGCATTGCAGTTAGATTAACAAAAGCTAGTTACCAAAAAAGAAAATACAAAACTAAAAATTATTCTGGAAGCTTATTACAGAAGTGAAGTTTCAAGGTCAAGTCAAATTTGGTGGTATTTGGTGAACTACTTAGATGTTTAAAATTATATGTTTTAAAAAACACACACTATTTCTATAAAATCATATCTAAGGCAGATTTTTTTTGTACATTGATTTTAAACATTTGGATAGAGGGAAAAACCTGAGATCTATACCCAAAAGCTATTCTCTGCAGAAGAGACATACACATTTGTTTGCTTCCTGTAGCAAACAGTATATATAATTGTTACTATAAAAGTTGTGCTGTACATTAGCTGTAGTGCAGGTCACTTTCATATTAAGTGCCAGTAAAGGCTTAACAAAATATACAAAGTCTTAAAAGGTGAGGCTGTTTAAAGCATTAACTGTATACATATTGCACACTACCGTGAATACTCATGGTTCAAAAAAATACTCACATTGCATTTGCCAATTCTTACATCATGAACCACATTGGAATGAGAGAGAGTCAATAACAGCAAATACTTCCAGCTGTCAGATCAGCACAAAGTGAGAGGCAGGTCTGTGGAGGCTGGTGTCTGTGTGTGCCCTCAGGAGGCCACAGCTGCAGTTCTCACTGGTCCCGAGACTCGTAGAGAAGTTTTGTTGCCTATCAGAAAGGGAAGATGTCAGTGTTAACTGAAGTTTCACTTGCAGCCACCTCCAAAAACCCCCTTTAAATCCAGGACTCTAAATTCTTCCTCTATTTTACTCCATCTTAGGTATGTACTAGCACTCAGGAAGTGCTGAATGCACTGGCATGGTGATAGAAAGTTTGACCACACTGTGCTCAACAGAGTAAAGGCTGGGGTAGGGGCACCTGGGGAGTTCTAAAATGGCAATAAAGCAGCAGAGCCACAAACCTGCCCACACAGATTATAAATTACAGTTCTGATCAGCAATTGATCAGGTGACTGATTTGAGGGTGGCTTTGGTTTTTTCCCATTTTTATTTAGGAACTATAAACCTTCAGTTTCATTACCCATGCAGGGCCTAATACCCGAAGATTAAAAATTTGAATTTCCAAGAATCAACAACTTCTTTGAACCTTCATGAAGTTGTAAAAAGAATTAGCTGAACTTAGGGACAAATGAGTATTTCACAGTGCACATTCTTCAGCCAGTAACAAAATCCAAGGAAGTTTAAAGCCAAATTCTTAATTTTTTTCATCTAATAACATATGTAAGATCTTGGGAAAGCCCTCAGAGTGCATAAATTCTTAAGGTCTTTGAGCAGAAAGCTAAAGTCATGTTCATTTCACCCAGCCGTAGCTTCTGTTTCTAAGCAACAAGGTCCTGAAGTCCTTAATAAAAAAAAAATTGAAATACTCCTAAGGCTGATTGCTTTCTACACACTATGTAAAGATTTTCTTCAGCCTTGTCTAAGTTTTGGCTGCTTTGCTTACCTTATGCATAGCTGCCAGCCAGGCTGCTGACAGCTTCTTGTTAGAGCTGATGTCTTCACCAGCAATAAACTTCATCTGCGTCACCTCCTCCGACCCTGGAACCTTGTACTGCAGGATCATTCCTATGGCACGAGTGTTGCCTCCTGAAAAGAGAAATAACATCTGAACAGCAGCAGGTTTTACCAACTAAGTAACACAACATTTTCCAGCTCATGAGCATGTTTGGAGAAATGTGCTCATTGCTCAGTTCAGAGCACAAGCAGCTGCTGGATCTGAGGAGCTCATGACCACGGCTCGTAGTGCGAGGCAGTGGAGCCTGCAGCCTCATTTTGTTTCATTCTCTCTGCCAAGCACCGAGGCAGAACCTGCATCAGCCTTCAGCTAAAGCCACACACCTGGAACACCCTCATGATTTACTGTCACCATGTTAAGACACTGACAACACAGTTTCATACAGTAGCCTGCAGCCTGTAGGCTTGGGGTCCACTTAAACTGATGGCAAAGCAGGGTCCTGCTGGGTACAGTCTGGCACAGCAGGCAGCAGTCCCTCCAAACCTGGCAAAGGTTGGGAATTATGTTTACATAAGGCTAGAGAACAGCTGGCAACATCATTTACTTCCTGAAGGAAATTGCTACCAAAGACACTGCTCTGACAACAGCGCAATCAGCGAAGTGTATTTCTTTCACTGAGGCTGCAGAGATGAAGATAAACCAAAGCAAAAATACAGACATTAAACAAGAACTTTTAGAACTTTTAGTACTGTCATTACTTCCTGCAGCAGTGGAGCATAAACTAAGCCCTAGGAACAGCACTAGCATACACAGGACACTTTTTACAAAGCTTTTTCTAAAAGTATCTACATGAGAGGGCTCCTGGAGGCTGTTACTGCAGTATCTGAGGAGCCAGAACAAATCACAATCTTAGCCAAACTCAGTCTAGTTAGTGCTGTTAATGCACCTAACCCAATCAGAAGCCCACAGCAGGGTTTATAAGAGAGTTATTTTCTACTCTCCTAAGATAAATGGAAATTCAACTTCAGCAATTGCTTCTCTACACCTACTGGTCAGAATAATGGATTAAGGGTCTACTGAAAGATAAACCAGTGGAAATCACACACCTACAGCCTTGCCCAGTTTGCCCATGTCTGGCATTACTAAGACAGAACACACCTTGCGTAACAAAGAGGTCTTTCTTTTAAAGTTATGTAAAAGCAAGCCATTAATTCACAGTTTCAGTGCAAAGCCTTTCCAGAGAGCACACAGGGAATATATTCATTTCTAGTATCCCAAATTCAGCAACCAGCTGAAGCAGGTGATCTCTAACATTGTGCACTACTGCAGATACCATTTCTCATCTTCCCTTCTCCCAGCACAGACAACAGCACTTTGGTCTGAAGAAGGTCTTGAGTACCTTAGTTCTCCTCCAGAGTGTTACAAAACATTCACTCTTGGTTTATTAAACAGACATATGGGAAGGAACAGATACGTGTCAGACTTGAACATAACTCAAGTTGAACAGCAATTATGGATCAAGCAAATAATCAGCACTGCAGAGAAGAAAGAAGTGAGGGGGTCATGACATGCTTGGGTGAGTCATGCTGAAAGGCACTGCAGATACCTTCAGTAACAGGCTGGCTCTCCAGAAGGCTGGTGTAAGTGTGAATATCTTTTTCTACCATCAAGAAGGAAGGCAGGCAGAGAAGAGATAGAGCAGTCAGAAGAGTAGTGAACAAGGAATTACAGGAGCATTAAGTGACTCAGCAATACACCTGGTTGATTTGAATACCAAGGTAAGTTTATTCAAGTTAACATGCTGTACTGACTGAATAATGCACAGATGGGCTGTGCAAATAGAAAAATCCAGCAGTGACAGAAGTGTTGATAAAGGACAATTATTGAAATTCCTGACCTTGTTTGTTCTCATTTCAGTCAATTCATATTCAGGTTCATCCTGAAATACTCTAAAATCTGGTAAGAGATGGGGCAGTAAGTTGCTGCACTCCAATTTAGATGTTACCAGTTTCATTTGGCCACCCCTTCAATTTGAATGAAATTAAGAAAGGATAGTTAAATTATTTACTCCCCCTCCCCTATTTCATTCTGTTAACAATGTTTGTACCAGTCATGGCAAAATCCCAGCTGGATCCTGAAAAAGCTACCAAATACTAACAGTTCCCTCCTATGGAGCTCTTAAATCAGTGAACATTTATATATACCCAAGAGAACAGGTGACAACCACCTTTACTCAGGTTTATCGAGAGGCTCTCCCACATTAAGGCTGTAGGGGAACTTCTCAATCTTTCAGTGTTCCCCCAAATCCCAGTAGCCACATGGGACAGGGTCTCACAGACTGTGCTGTATTCTGAGAGCAGTTGTAACCAACACAGTTACACACTGAATGCACCTGTCTAGCTCAACAGCTGCAGCTTCACTGTTTTTTTCTTAACAGTACATTTGTATTAAAAGAAAAATTTACCTCCAGGAGTAAATCCCTCTGTAAGTATCTGAACAGTCGAAATCTGCATAATTTCAATTTCATAATGGCTGTCTCCATCCAAAACCAGATATCTACATAATAGAAGAAAAAGGGTTTTTTCAATTTTTTTTTCTACAGTATCAAGTCTAAATCAAACAAACAAACAATCAATCTCTCAGTGATGCTGTTTATGTGTTCTTTGGGGTGAGGATGGATAGACATCAAGCAGAAAATACTACTTTTCATTGAAATCTCACCCTTCCGAGACATTCTGATCCATGCTGTTAGTAAATTCAAACAAACATTCCAGTATTGCTGGATCTACCCTTTCAGTCTGATGACCCTCTCCAATATCCTTAGGGCATGTTACTCTTTTTTTTTTTTTGGTTATTATATAATAATAGAGCTGTAAGTACAACAATGCTATAGTTTACAGGTGTAGTTTCCATCAATCTTTCTCACCTCTGGTTGTTGGAAAGTCGACAAACCATGAGCTCAGATTTATCAGATGTTCCCAGAGTTACAAAGAATGTAGCACCTGGAAAGAAATGTTTTACTATTCTAATACAGAATTCAAGAAGCAACATTCAAGTATCAGAAAGAACAGCTAACTTTTACTTACTAATACACTGAATTGAGTAAATAACTGAAATGTTAAAGTGATTAACATCAGCAAAACATTCAAGTATAAAAAGCTGATCTTTAATTACCATGTTTTGACTTACAGGACTTTTCATACATGCTATGCAATTTCTCCCATGTGCAGAAATGCAGGTGATATCCAAAAGGAATATTTTAAAAATGAGAAGAGATTTGGAAGTGGCAAAGACAGGCAATTAAAGACCCTCTGCGGTCACTATAACACAAATGCTTGTTTCTGTATTAAAAAAAACAGTTTAATATCAGGATGTGACCTTCAGTTCTATGCTTAGGAAACTGTAAAGACTTCTCTTTTTAATTATTGAAGAGAATAATTCTCAGTCTAATGGTGAGGTCAATGAACTTCAGCCTTCATGTTGTGTTTCCTCCCCCTCAATACTGCTTTGGCAAGGGGAAAGTCACTGTTGCTACACTGGAGAAGTGACTCAGAACTCCCAGCAGCCCTACACACCCGACCCCTTCACTTCCTCCATGCCTCACACTCCCTGTATTACCTAATCCCAATACTGCTGGCCTGGGAAATGAAGAAAATAACACCCAAATGGTCTGCAATCCCTCTCCATAACCTGAACCACGCAGCCCAGGAGTTTCACCTCGTTACTTCCCAGTTCACGCAGCTCACTGAGCCCCAGCACAGACCCCGTGCTGCTGATGTGAGACAGAGACAGCAGCACCAAGGCTGGAGGAGGACATTACAGCCATCTGTGGCTCTACAGCAAGTCAGCAACAACTTCAGAACATGAATGCAAACAGGACAAGCTTTAAAAAAAAGTCTTCAGTTTAAAATATGATTTAAAAACTTGTCTATGCTCTCATGGCAAAGCAGAGTGAAGAATGATTTATGTGCCCTAGGATGAACATGCTCCCTTCTGAACCCAGGATCTCCCCAGGAACATCCATGCCCATCACATGTGGGGCTTAGCTTACCCATTATGCACACTGGCATCATGCTGAGAGATCATCAACAGGCACTGAAGGATCACAGACTATTTTAAAAACTGAATTTTCAGCTTTCTTAATGTAATTGGAACATGAAATGCTGTACTGCGTGCAGGTTTAAAACCGATGGAAAATTGAGTACTCGTGATGATCTACCATCAACCACAGCTGTAGGCCATGGACAAGATCAAAGCTCTCAGATGAAGCTTGAAACAAGCACTGTATCTTGTTTGAAAATATTAAAATACTCTCTAAAGTATTTTTCATCCTTATTTAATGTAACAGGAATATGGCTAAAAGATGCGTTATTTCAAGGAAAATGCCAACTGCACACTCATCTGTTCTCACAGGTATTAAAAATTTGTCTTTAATTATATCACTCTTCCTAAAGACCAAGAAGTACAAACTGAGAGGTGTAAACATTGACTAGAAGTGTGAACCTCTCTCTAAATAAACCAGTAACACAAAATCATCAACTGAAAAACGAGAGGCGTGACAAAGAGGAGACATAACCGCAGCGTGCTGGACAAGAGGCATTGCTCCTGCTGTTCACTGAATTATCATAAACACAAATGAGATGGAAAGAGCACAAGTGAGGCCTGGTGCTTACCATTCATGAGCACTTTGAGCTGTCTGTCGTAGAACTCCGTCTCCTTCTGCGAGACCAGGGCGCACTCCGCGCACTGGCGCACGGGGTCCACGAAGCACATGCGAGGCAGAGGCACTTTCTTACTGCAGCACTTGTCACAGAAACACTTCCCACACCTGCGGCAGTGATGCTGAGCACGAGAGAACATTTCCTTCACTTATTTACAAAGGAAATGGTAGGGAATTATTTCATAAGGTTACTACGAGTTTTCAGGTGTGAAACATGCAAGGCACGGGCAGAAGGAATTAACTGCTGCAGTGGCAGACAGGAATCTCTGGAGTTTGGACACAAAGGACTGAGTATAATATGAACAGCAGCACTCTAAGCCTTTGCTGGCACTCTCTAAAGATGCTTCTGAAGCAGAAAAGACAGGAAAGGGCTTCTCTGGTGTCCAGTAAATCCTTCATCTCCCTGTCAATAAAAACCCATGAGAAGAGTGGTTTACAGGTCCCTTCCCATTTCTGAGAAAAGATCTTGGAGAACTTCAACTAAAGTTTCTGTTCTTCTTCAACTGAAAGTACAATTCTTCTCTTTTAAAACCTATTCTCAAGTTTCTCCCACGGGAAAAATATAATAATCTTCATACTTAGAACCTAAAGCTATTCCTTTTATCAGAAGTATCAGGCAGCACAGCACAAATCCAGTGGAGTTGTGAAATCAGAATATTGCAGTGTGTTTCACAGCCCCTAAATCTGCAACCAGTGGCCCGTGCTCCAGATTAGTGCTGGGGTGTGACAATGCCAGCAGATCTTCCTGATGCAAGTTCTCATGACAGAACAAGCACTCCCAGGCAAGCAGGAACTAATCTGTGGCTCAAAGCAAGCCTGAAAGTTTGATACAAGGAACTGGTAACACTGCAGTTTTGGTCAGTGTTAGGCTTTCCTTCCAAATGTTCTGCAAAATTCCCTGGAGTAACTATTTCCCAGGGCTACCTCCAATTGCTTCCCACAGCTAACCCAGGGAAAACACAGCAGTTTGTCATTTGGTATAACATATAAGTGTGTCTGGTTAAAATTTCTCCTTTCCTCTTCCTCCAAACAAATTCAAAAACATGAACTATGTCACTGCACTACAAGTCACACTTTCACATCTTTCTTCACTTTCGTGCCTGTGCTAACAAAGTCAATGTAATTATACAGAGGAATGATGTTCCCTCCTAAAAATCACTGCTGGCCTTCTTTGGGATGGTGCTTTGCAGAATTCTCCATGTCATATTCTGCACACCAGTCTGCATTCCACAGTGACCTCTTACCATTAATAAACATAATTTAATGTTAGTGTTTTCTCTTCATCCAGGGAGCCTAATTATGTAGTTTACACTTTCTACTTTAATTGGAATTTCTCTCTTCCAAACTCAAGACAAATCCTGGTTTACTTTTCAAAGGACATCCATTTTAGTATTTTGCAACACTTACTGCTTCATATTTCATTGATTTCTCTTACCTTTCTAGTTATGAAGTCAAATTTTGTATCACACTGCATACATCTTGGGCACTAGAAAACAGTACAAAATAAGATTAGTCTACAATTTTTTTAGATCTTTAATTCTACCACCATATACAAAGAATGAGCTTTATATTATGCCCCATAAAGAAACACCTCCAACAAATCTCCATCCTTTATCTTTTCACCATGGATAGCTTTCATCTAATATTGATGTAGCAAAATAATGTCATCTCCATTTGCAAGACAAAAAATAAACTGCCAAACTTCCCCCTAATGAATAGTGCATCCTACCAGCAGGCAAAACTACATCTCAGAACTACTTATCATTCTTGATAATGTTTGGCTATCCAGACAGTCCCATATTCCAGAGTCAACTGTTTTTCTGTAAGTTGTCCTCACTTTACTCTACTATGATGCTCTGCTGACTCACCAAAACATTGTTTACACAACTTAATGCTCTCAATACTCACACATTTTTGAAACATGCTAAGAAATACTTGGTTTTCTTCCAAGCCACCAGGACCTAATGCTTATTCCAGCTACAAAAAGTCACTTCCTGAAATATCTCTTTCCTAAAACAAACTTACACCCACACTCCTTTCAAAAAAATGACAAAAAAAAATTGAAGGAGTGTCTCCCTTCCAACTAAGTAGAGTTTAAGGGGTGACAGTTTTGACTGTGTTAACAACCAGAAGTGATCAGTGACTGCTCGACAATCAAAAATTTCTGTACAGAAAGTCACCTACCAGAGGGTTGATACCCAGCCCTTAGGTCACTGCATTTTCAACAAAACTTTACATATTTTTATCCACCATATCAAACACCATGTCTGAGGCTTATAATACAATTTTTGCTATATTTACTTGCAAATATTAATGCAAAATTATGCCTGACATCTTAATCAGGAGAACATGGTTAGATCTGTACTAGGTTTATAACTCTAGAAACCAAAACTCCTCAAACCAGACTATCTCAGACTTCAGCAGAATGTCCTCCTAAACACATGCCCTAAGCTGAGCAGGTGCTATTTGCTAAGCACACAGTAATAATCCTTTGCCTTTAATTAGCATATTTCCACTCTTAACCCTTTTTCTTCTATAAATCCCCTCAGGTTACAACAGCTTCTATTCAGGGACTTTTCTCCAGCAGATACTCAATCACTGTCAAGAGTTCAACAACTGCAGCCAAGAAAATATTACAGCAGCTAAATTAAAAATTCTCCATAGATTTTTCATGTCCTTTTCAAGTGTAAGCTTGTTAATAATTGGCAATAGTTTATATGAAAGGCTCTGCTGTCTAAACAGACGTTTAACACATTAGACAGTAATGGCAGTCACTGCAGGGGAACGTAAACACCTACCTGCAAAATTTGTTACCACAAGCTGTTTCTAAATCCCACACAAAAGAGCACTAAAAGTGTTCCTGAATTGTTTTAAGTAACACTGAACTAAGGCATCCAAACACATCTTTTCACAATGGCTGCAGAAAGGTTATTTCAACACTCACTGATAAATACGAAGCAATTGCAGCACACACCAGGTTTCACCTTTGTACCAAGTAGAACTCTACAGCCAATATCATGTTCTGCTCTACCATGTTTTAATTTTTGACATGTAGTTTAATAGCTTGCCTGGGAGCTGGACCTGACAATAATTTTGGTATGCCTTGAATTTACCTAAGTTCTAACTAATTTTCTTAATGAAAATATTTGGGAGTTTTTGGGTTGTGTTTTGGTGGTGGTGGGGCTCTTTTAGTTTGCCTGGACTCGGTTTTTAGGAGGGGGTTGGGGTCTGGGTTTTTTAATTTGATTTTTCCCAAAATGAAGAAAGCACAAGTCACAGGCTAGATGGGAAAAAAATAAAATCAAACCCAAACTCTTCTAAATACTGTCCTATATAGATTTCATACAGAATGCTATGCCAAACATAAAAGTGGTTTTCAGGAAGGAACAAAATTATCCCTCCTCCTATTTAACACAAACTATAGAAAAATATTTTTGAATTCCAGACCCATGATGATAGCCCTGCCTGATACAAAGAGCAGTCCTAAATAAATCACAAGTCAAGTAGCACATAGTAGCTGGCATTGCAAAATGGGATTTTCCTAGGAAAATGTTCTGACACAAGCAAGCTCAAGATTCTGTTCCTTCGAGGTATTTCTGCTTTAAGTAACCAGAGCTGAGTGAACCATTTGCATAATGTCAACTTCTACTTTGCCTGGGACAAAATATTTATTGAGAACATCTTGAAAGGTGAATTCTTCCTATTCATCCATACACTGACATAATTAGAGAGTGACTAGTATTGAATTATGTTGTATTGCTTGGAGGGGTTTTATCACATTAACAGACAAGGAAGCACAATGTCCAAGTTACTTCTCATGTCTTCAAACAAAAAGATGTGAAGCAAGAAATTAAATAAGAATGCATGTCAAAAGTACATTCATTTCATGTGCAGTCAACCACCAATACCAGTATCAGATTACTCCATCTAGAAAGAGGAAAATGGAAGAACATCCAACAGCTGTTGGATCTTGGCATTAATTTAAAAATACCAAGAGCTGGTTCACTGCAACCTTCTCGTGGGTTTGCTCAAGTATGATAAATTATTTCCATAATCCCACAGATCCAGCCAGAGGTGAGAATCCATCGATGGACAGGAATCTATAGTTACACTTCACATGCTTCATTTGCATAAATAATAACAGAGGGATTCAAGAAGTGATGCATGGGAGCACCTGGCAAACCTTTGCAAAGGAGAACGTTCAGGAAATCCCAGCTGGAACACACCTGGCCAAAGCAGCTGAGGCCAGAGGGGGAAAGGGCAGGATGCAAACACGGGGCACACAGAGCTCATGGTGCTCTCTGACACTGCCTGAGCCTGGATTCTGCCACAGCACCAGTGCCAAGGAAAGCTCAGTTCCCTCCTGCAGGCACGGAGGAGCCCAGGGAACCCTCCCACCACCTCTGCAG
The DNA here is from genome assembly GCA_013396995.1 of Dicaeum eximium. Lineage (NCBI taxonomy): Eukaryota > Metazoa > Chordata > Aves > Passeriformes > Dicaeidae > Dicaeum > Dicaeum eximium. Next base: position 1,407,971 of record VWZP01000751.1, read on the forward strand.
CACACAGTGATCCTCAGCCATGGAAACATCTGGTACACAGCTGGATGTCACGAGGTTTGGTCACCTCTGCAGGCAAACTGACACATTTTACTCAATTCCTAGTCCAAGATTTCCTTAACAGAAATATCATCAATTAAGCTCTGCTGGTGATTAACAAAGAAATTCTGAGTGCAGGGACCAACATTTTTAAGCTCTGTCTTGAGTTTAATGATGCTCAGCACAGACTTCATAAATCCCCCTCAACTCATTACCTGTATTACAAATAAGATTACCAGAAGTTTTCAGCAGTCCAGCTTCAGCCTTGCATTTCAATTTCCTCATAGTTACTGATATTTTAAGACTGTATAATCTCATGAGATAAAAATTAAAAACTGAATTGTATTTCAATGCTCTATAAGCTGCACAAAACTACCAACTGCCGTAATTCTTAGGTGGCCTTAATTAAAAAAAATAAGCCATTTGACTCTTCTTGCATAAGAAAAATAAAGCTACTGGATTTGTTAGGGTTACTGCCTGCACAGCAAAAGCCAACAGATTTGAAAAGCCAGATCAGAATTTACTAATACCACTCAAGGTCTTGTCTTGGACACAGACACTTCATTTTTAATTATGTCTGACATGGTAACAAGAACAAGCATTCTCAACTAATTCACTGCCTAGGTAACCCTGTCTCTTTAAATTTAATTGTTCTTAACAAAAACATGGAATTTATAAGCTTCCCTGTGTATCATACACCTGCTTTATTTAAGGAAGAAGTTTGTAACACACTTGGCAATTGTTAACCAAAGGGATGTCAAAACTCTAAAGTACTTCCAGACATCTAGTAAAGTAACTAACCACAAAATAACAATTCATATTCTTAATCTCGCATTAACAAATGCATTTAAAATGCTTATCTCTATCACTATTCTCTACCCACACTCCGGGGAAGGCAGAAACAGCTGCTGCTGATGGCCGGGAGGTTTTTCTGTGTTTATGGAAGAGACCAACTCGAGAAAATCCCCACAAGATACTGCAGCAGATCGCTCGTTCAGAACGAGCTGAATACTCATTTTCCAAAGGAGGGCTGCTCTGGGCAAAGCACCAAGGGACTCACGATTCACACCCTTAGAGCAGCACAGACTGCCTGAGCTGCACGAACTGTGCTGCCAGAGCGAGCTCCAGAATTATTATTATTAATTATTATTATTATTATTATTTTGCACAGAACCTTCCGCTTCAAGAGATACCAGGTAGAGGAGAAAGTTTTCTCCTTCATTCCTAATGAAGGGAGAACTCAGTGTTCCCGTACAAAACAGCCCAAGCACGTCCGGATCTGCCAAGGAACAGCTTTGTTGGATGACTCCCGGTTTGAATTCACACTGGCTCATCTAAAATAAATCTTCGTTCCGGTCACATTTAAATGCACTGGCGTGTGTCCACACCACAGAACGCTGGCAATAAATAAATAAACAAACAATGGATTCTATGCTGTATGTGCATCTGTGTGCAGCGACTGGCAACAATTAACTCATTACACGAAATTAAAAGTATCACCATCACGTTGTTCACTTGGTAAGCATTTAAAAGCAAAGCTGACTGAAACAGACTCAGTTGTTCGATGACTCTTTAACACTACGAACATTCAGACCAGGAGCCAGAAGGGCTGTTCTAACTCAGTCTTATTGCTTTAATAATTTATGCAATTAGTTTTAGACCTTCGCGGCCTCCAGAACCACCTTTATAAGCATTTAAATCAACACTGCACAGTTCGCTACACTTCTAGTCACAAATCGCTCGCAAATTTTCGCGACGAGGCCGCACACCCCTGAAGAACGAGGGGGTGCCCTATCCTTGCGTCCTTTAACCGAGTAATCTAAGGGGGAAAAGAGCGGGGGGAAAGGAAGGGGGGAAAGGGCAGCGCGGCGCCCCCGGCCCCGGCGGTACCTCCTTGTCGGGCACCCAGGGCGGCTCGTCGAGGCCGAAGGGGCTGCGGGCGGCGCGGTGCTCAGGCACCATGCGCAGCCCGCTGGGGGAGCGCACCAGCTTCTTCGCGTCGCCGCCCGACATCTTCCCCCGCCGCCGCCACCGCCGCGGGACGGCCCCGGCCGCCGCCCAATGGCCGCGCGGCGCTGCGCGATGGACACCGCATCCAACCAATGGGAAGCAGCGTCCTCCTGCCCCGCCCACGCGCTCAGGGCTTCCCAGCCAATCCCGTGATTCTTGGCGTGCTATTCCCGCCTCCTCCGTGGCCCGCAACCCGGAAGCGAAGGGCGCCACAGCCGCGTCCCCGAGTTCCAGGCGGCGGCACACCGAGCCGCGGCCACGAGGGGCGGCTCCGTAGAGGGCCCGCGGCCGCCGCCGCAGCGCCCGCCCGGGATTCTGCCCCAGCTGGCCCCCGCCATTCCCGGCCAGCCCAGCGGGACGGGAACGAGCGGCGCCCGGCCGCGCTGCGAGTGCTGCCCTGCCATTGGCTGACCCGCCGGGGCAGTCGCTAAGGGGAGCTTTGATTGGCCTGCGGCGAGAAAGCTGCTCGCTGATTGGCTGCGCAGGCGGCGGGGGATTCGTGACGGCGTGAGGGCCCTGTGGCGGCGCCGCGCTCTGTCCGTGTGTCCCTCTGTCCGTNCCCCCGGCTGCCCCGGGCCCGCTCCCGGTGTCCCGCTCTCCCCCGTGCCTCATCCCTGGAGCGGCTTCGTGTGAGCGGAGAGTGCGCAATGGGTTGGAGCCCTTCAGCCAAGGCCCGTAATCATGACTGATTTCAGTAAGTTTCGGCTTCTAAACCTTCTCAGAATGGTGCTTTAAATGGGTGTTACTTAAAAGTAACTTGCCTTTCTTAGATTTATCTGTTATTAGCACCCATCGCAACCTCTCCCCCCCATGCTGAAAAAGGGATTGTTATAAAGTCATGTATTCTCGTATAACTAATGGGTGTCTGCTGCGATCCTTCATAAAGTTTATCAGAGTAATGCTGAGAACCTCACACTGCTCTTCCAGACAGCCATGGTGCTAAACTGCTGTGTTTCGACCAAGGTATTAAAAGAGCTTTTTATTGTTACAAGAAACAAACCGATTTTAACGATTTAATATTAAATTTGGTTTTAGCTAATAAATGTATAATTGACTGTCCAATGCACGAATAATCCTGGGTCATCCCAAATTGCTGGTGTGTAAGTTTTTTTTCTATTTGAAAATGAAAGCCTGGGGTAATTTGAAAATGAGCCTGGGGTTCATTTGGAAATGAAATGACAGGGTAGAAATAAATGACTCTCCAGCTTGCTTGTGAGCTGCAGTCCAGAGCAAAAGCACTGTGCAGAATTCCAGGCAATTAAAACAATAACACCAGAATAATTGTTACTTCTCTAAGATAACTGATAAATATATTGTTAAAAATAGAAAAAAAAAGTCCTGGAAACTTTTGACACTGATTTATGCCTATTTTTTCTTGCCTGTGTCTGTGATAAAAGCCACTTTAATCACAGATAATTATGGGATGTGCTGCTCCTTGCTGTGCTGTGTCAGGAGATGGACTGGGACCAGTTTGACTTGAACCCTAAAACAATTGCTGCCCTGAAAAAAGGTAATTTAATTTGCCAGTGTCTCACTAACAGATCTGTCACCACAGTGACATCCTTGACATAATTGTGTGTTTGTGGGTATAAGCAGGCAGATGGACACTAACATCACTAACATTTTAGAACTGTAATTAAGTATTTCATAAATAAGTTTTTTGAGTAATTAAACTGTTGGGTTTTGCCCATGCTTCAGTAATAATTTTCCAAACAATTTTACAGCTTGTGTTGCCTGCCCACCATACAAGAATGCAGCATAGATAAACCTCAAGTAAATGAGAATTAGAAATCGGGAAAATTTTGCTGTGTAAGACAGCCAGAAGTATTTCTAAAAATTCCTCTTGTTTCAGCTGACATAAAATCAGTAAAAGAGATTTTGAACCTGTCTGGAGCAGACTTGCAGAGGCTGATGAAGCTCTCCAGTGCAGACATCCAGTGCCTGCTGAAAACCGTCTCCCACATGCTGAGGAGGAGCAGCATGCTCACAGGTAATGCAGGCAGGGCATCAAAACTCTTCTGTCTAAAAACTCAGCTGTCTCTGGGAGAAAATACAGTTCTGGCTCCTCAATGACACAGCAATGTGGGTTTAAAATGGAAGTGTTTTAATTGTGCTGTAGTGAGTTATTTAACAATCCTAAGGACAGTTCCCCTGGGGCTAAATGGAAGGGAATGGTTGTCATTCTTCAGGATCAAGCCTGCTTGATACAGGACAAAATGTTTCTCCAGACTGAAACTCTTAAATACCGGAACAAAGTATTTCCTTCTTCCTTCACACTCTCTTCCTCTCTCTCACTATTCTCCTTTTGGACTAAGACTAGTTGAAAATTTTATATCATATATTAAAAGCTTCATAAACTGATTTGTCATGAACACCTCATTCCAGAACAAGCAGGACCTAATAGCTCCTCCTGTACAAATTCTTAATGACAACTCTGTACTTAAAATCTATTTTCTTGTGATTGCATGTGTTTTCAGGCTTTGATCAGATGCCTGCTGTGCTGTTTTATACCCTGCTACAGCTTTCTATTTCCATAATTGCTGTGCTTGAACCTTTGCTGTCAGAATCCTCTCAGAGTGTAACTTTCCTCAGGGACACATTAGAGGCAGAGAAAGGAAAAAAAGAGTTTGAGAAGAGGAAAGAACACAGTGTAAATTATCAATCTTTGTACAGACATTCAGCAGTAGGTCTGATGGGGACAGAGAGGTGGGAAAGACCAGGCTGAATTAGGGAAATTCTCCATCAACAAAGAAAGCATCTTTTGTAGGTATAAACCTTGGTTTATATCATCTATTATACCATCTATTTTGTGTCATTGTGTGTTGGAAAAATAATAAATGAAACTACCGTTTTCTTTTTTTCTTTTTAATCATTAAAAAACACTCCCAAATCTTGCAGCACTTCAGCTCTACCAAGACAAAGATCATTTCACCTCCCAGCACCAGAAGCTGAGCCTGGGATGTCCAGTGCTAGACAAGTTGTTAAAAGGTGGCATTCCTTTAGTGGGAATCACGGAGCTTGCTGGGGAAAGTTCTGCTGGGAAGACTCAGCTTGGTTTACAGCTGTGCCTGTGTGTGCAGTATCCTTACAAGTATGGTGGATTAGAGTCTGGTAAGTGCTGAACTGTAAACTTGGCTTCATTTTCCATCTGAGGGAATGTACTGTCTGTAGGAACCTCATTAAAGCAGGTGCACATGTTCAGTGCTTGTCTAACTTCAGCAGGAAGACAGTCAGTGAGTAATGTGTCTTTACAGAGAGAAAATCTCGTGTGCACGTCCTGCAGCACAACATAACTTAATTCAGAATTACTGTTGGCTGCTTTTTGCCTGCCTGCCACTCTGGGTTAAACTAAACACGCTCTCAAACAATGTAAGAACAGTGCTGCTGTCATGAGAGCTCACTGACTCCTCAGGTGACCACCTCAGCAGAACAGCTCAGCAGATAACTTTCTACAGACATCCTAGGTATATGGTATATATTCCCTAGCTGGGGATTTCAAATTTCAAAGATTATTTGTTTGATTTACAGAGTAAAATCGATGGAAATGTAACTGAAGAAAGGTAACATTGTTTTGTACCTGTGATTTTCCTGGGTTTACCAAAGTATACAGGTTTATTCTTTTGTTTGAGTATGGTTTTTTTACCCTTCTATCACATTAATGTAACTTCTAATTTTTTTTTTTTACTATTCTATGCTGCTGTAGAAAGGGATGAAACCTGTGTCCCTTCTGAGAATTCTGTTAGTCTGCCTTAGGTGTGTTTTGCCTGTGACCTTGCTGTTCCTTCCACACAGCACTGGCTTTATCTGGCAGCTCAGTGGCTCCTTGTGGAGAAACTTCCTAATTTCTTGAACTATATTCACCCACGTGGAAAAATCATGGACTGTACAAATTAAGATCTTTCTTAAAGGGCTGTGAGTAGCCCATGGTTTACATTACATGATGTCATTAATCAGAGCAGAAGCAATTATATTTTGTTCTATTCCTTTGTGTGCTGCTGCTCACTGCTGCACATAGTTTGAACACAAATACATTTTTATCCATGCTCCAGCACTTCTCCCTGTTTGTATTGAAATCAAGGAACAGAGGTGCAGAAGAAGGTGCCCAATACTCTGCTGGCACTCTGGTGTTGAGCCTTCTGTGAGAAATACAGCAATTAAAGCTTAGGTTAAATGTGAGGAGTTTTATCCTTTAGGAGAGCTGAGGAGAACAGCAATGCTTAGAAACTCTCACACAACTCTGCACTACCAGTGGAAGATTTTAGTGCCGATTTAAAATTATGGTGCATTGTATTTTTTTACTGATTAGAAACTTCCCTTCTCGTAAGTGGTGATGTTGAAATACATTTCTTTAAAGAGTTACTTCATTAAATTTAGTGCTGGTCTTGTTTGTAATTCTCAGTGCAAGGAGGTTGACAGAAAAGAAATCCTGAAAGTAAACAAAGGCCTCCTTTGCCTCCAGGATATCTTTCTGCTGTTCTAGGAATGTCAGTTGTGTTCAATTGTGTGTTGGCTGAATTTATTTTATATGCCCATATTCATAAGTAATATATGAATATAATGGAACAAATTAATATCCATGTTAGAATTCTGAATTAGAAAATAAGGTTTGCTACTCATTCTTGGTAACAAACTGGTTTGGTGCATGACAGATTATGATCATAGGAATTAAAATTTGTTCTTTTTGAGGTTGAGGGGTTTTAGTGAGTTTTATTCCTGTTTGGTTGATTTTTTGTGGTATTTTTTTTTTGTCAACAACCAGCATAACACATTTATTGGCCTGAATAACAGTTTTGATGAAATTGCTGATTTCTGTTTGGGTTTTGTTGGACCTATGACTATGTTTTCAGTGTCCTGAATGTTACAATAACTCTGGATCAAAATACAATTATTTAATCAATAGAGCATTAATCTATCTAGAAATGCAAATCTGCATGAAGTGTTGTCCCAACACAGGTTAGCCCAGGTTTCTAGCATGAAATTCACAGTGCTGTGTTTTGGATTTCTGACCGAACCAGGCAGACTGTGCAGTGTCACTCTGTCTGTGGGTTGGATAAATGGAGATACTTCTGATCCCCAAGGGCAGGTGATCAGGTGCTCCACAGCTGTGCACAGTGAGTGTCACCCAGTGGAGAGTGCAAAATCCAGTTGTCCCAGCTGGTGCTGAAGGACCAGGCAGCTGCAGGAAAGTCACAGAAGTGGGGTTTTTGTTCATCACTGATTGAACATGGTTGCAAAATAACCAACCAAACATGAATTTCCAGGTCTGTATGTGTAGCTTTTAAATGCAGAATGTCTGATAAAAATTGTGTGCTGTTAAGAAAACTGTGTGTGTAAGAGCCCTGTGGTTTCCTTGGCTGCAGGAGCTGTCTACATTTGCACAGAGGATGTGTTCCCAAGCAAACGTTTGCAGCAGCTCATAGATCAACAGCGTAAGCTGCGTGCAGACGTTCCAGCTGAAATCATACAGAAGATCAGATTTGGAAACAGTATTTTTGTTGAGCAGGCAGCAGACCTGGTAAGTAGAAGCACAAAGAATGTTTCTAGGACTCTTGATCAATATGGATTTGAGGCAGTATTTTACTGTTAAGGGGTCATAAGTAGCACAGTTTGTGAGTGGTTTGGAACGTTTAATGATAGTCTCATGTCCTGAGTGTTTCAGTGAGAACCACTCCTTGCCCAGGTGGGCTGAGAAAGCTGGGGCTGTTCAGCCTAGAGAAGGGAGGGTTGTTTGGGGACCTCATAGGAGCCCTCCAGTGTCTGAAGGGGCTGCAGAGAAGCTGGAGAGGGACTCTTCTGTCAGGACATGTAGATAGGGCATGGGTACAAATTCAAAGAGGGAAAACTTAGGAAGAAGTTCTTTACTGTGAGGGTGCTGAGATACTGGAACAGGTTGATAAGAGAAACTGTGGATTCCCCATCCCTGGCAGTGTTGAAGGCCAGGCTGGATGTGGCTCTGAGCAAGCTGGTCTGATGGGAGGTGTCCCTGCCCATGGCAGGGGGTGTGGGACTGGATGATTTTGAAGGTCCATTCCAATCCCTTAACATTACATTACTCTATGAAAACAGAACAGTTTAGGAGTGTAGTACTACAACTACTCTTGAGATTTAAAAGTATCAGTAAAGTCAGAGCCGCAGGTAAATGCAGGTTGTAGTTTTGTCTCCTCAGTTAAACCACCAGATGTGGTTACCGGTGAGACTTAGAGATCCACAGCTGCCTTCATGATTCTAAACTCGCTGAGCTCGTGCTGCAGCGGTGATTGCTGTAGTTCAGTCTCTCTCTGATGTCCCAGCAGGCTGCTTTGCCCTGTGTCACTGTCACTGTGTGTGTGTGTGTGGCAGGACACCTTCCAGCAGTGCATCTCGAGGAGGCTGTCCCTGCTGCTGGCTCGGGGCATGGTGCGGCTCGTGGTCATCGACTCCATGGCCGCCCTGTTCCGCTGCGAGTTCGGCCCAGCCGAGGCTGCTCTCAAGGCTCGCTATCTGCAGACCTTTGGGGCACAGCTCCACAGCTTGAGCACTAGGTTCAGGACTCCCATCGTGTGCATTAACCAGGTATGATACCAAATTGCTTCTTATTCTATAGGGGACTGTTTGATAAATGGCTGGAGGGTGATGGAGCAGTCTGTGTAAATGCAGATTTCATGGTGGGTATTTACCACCGTCAGCTGACTATTAATGACTGATGGAAACTGAAGCTTCCTTAAACTGATGTACTTTGGTAAATGTTAACTACTCAAAGTTTATTATTTAAGCTTTTATAGCCTGTTAATTTTCTCAAAAGTTGTCCACTAAAGGTAACAGAAATAGGTATGTATAGCAACTGCACAGAGCACCAAAGCAAAATAAGAGTTCTTTCTTACCACTGGCTTCAAATGCCATTGTAACCAGGATTGCTCTGGGAGCTCTGCAGGCAGTTATACTCCAGGAGACAGTGAAGCATCAGGGCCTTTGCTGCATTTCTGTGGAACTCAGCATTTTTATGTAACTGCTGACATTACTGAAGCACTAAAGTGCATGCACTGACCTGAGCTGGACCAAAACAAGCCCACAATGATACTGGTCACAAAGAGTATTCTTTTGACAAAACAAGGCAAGACACTGCTCTTACTCCGCTCACAAATTGAAGGAGCACCTGAATGCCAGAGGTGAAGCATTCATACTCCAAATGTGGCCTTGGGAAGGGTAAGTCAATGTGCAGGCAGGCCACTGAGAAACTTCAAAGGTACTGAAATCGTTGAGAACAGGGCACTTTTGGGAAATCTGGGCTTTTGTACTTTTTATCTCCAGCTACAGCACTGGAACAGTTTTGTGAATGTGGGGGGGTTTGTTTGTGGTTTGGGTTTTTTTTTTTAAACAAGTAAAGCATCTAGAAGTAGTTTAATTAATGTAAACTGTAGCTTGCTACCTAGTTCTAACACTGTAAACTCAGCTTGTGATTCCCCAATCCATTTTAGTTTGCCTTGAAAGAATAAGTGTTTTCTAACTTGGTTTAATATATGCTCTGATAACTTGGATTTTCTTGCCTTGGTTCCCTTCCCTGCCCTCCTGCTTGCTAAATACAAACCCAGAAGCCCAGCTCAGCTGCAAACCTGTTTTTGTGCTTCAGGTGACGGATGCAGTGAGTGAGTCAGAAGCTGCTCAGTGCAGTTGGAGGTGAGTCACGCACACAGAGTGACAATGTCAGACACAGCAGCTCTGAACCACTCTGTTCTTGGTCACTGATCCTGTGAGGAGCAGAGGGGCATTTACCCAGCAATGCTGGATTTCCTGGAGATCAGCACTAGCTCGTGCTTGAAGGGGAAGAAACTATCATATATATTTCCATTGTAATCCCTAATCACAAGTTAGCAGGAAAAATGCCCTAGAGTTAATGGCTTGAGTACCTGCTTACACGAGAGTATTTCTGCATCTTGCCTCTGATGTAACTGTGTGCACCTTCTGTCTGCTTAAAAAAATATAGCAACCAAACCCTAGCAGCTGGCTTTGTTAGTGAGCTAAGAAAAAACCCACAATAGTATCTTCTGACACCAAGATATTCACAGGATTCAAATGTGTGAATTTGTGGTTTGAATCCTAACTATAACCTTGATTTACTGCGTAAGTTGGGTGCTACATAAATAGGTGTTTGTGAGAAGTTCACCGTGTCCTTCAGATTCTGGAACTGACATAGAACAAGGATAAGGTTCAATCACTAATTTTTGCCTGGTTATCTTGTAGTTCTTTTACTGGAGAAGTTGCACTTTTTCCAGGAAAAAAAAATGTTTTAAACCTTGGGTTGAAAGTCACACATATGCAGTGTTCTGTTTACCCAACATTTCTAAATATACCTGCAAATTGAATTCAAGGCCAACAGTTAACACACTTCAAATATTAGAAGTTCAACCATTTTTCTCTTGTGGTTTTCCTGTTGCAAGAGGGGCCTGTCTAGAGAGAGGTAGGTGTTCCCCCTGGCTGTAGTTGAAAGAATGACAGCTGTTCTACATAGAAGCACTTCTCCTCCAGCTGTTTCTTTACCACAGGGAGAACCTAAGTTTTGTGAGTAAACCCTGTCCCCTGTCTTCAAAGACCCATAGTATTCAATATATGTTAGAGAAAGAGTAAATGATATCTTTTAGTGCAGTTTTGTTACAACAGAACGTGTTTCATATGAAATCCATGCAGGAATGTGCACTACTTGCTTTGCAGGGCAGTGGGTAGCAGAGTCACTCCAGCACTGGGAATAACCTGGTCCAATCAGCTGCTGATGAGACTGATGGTGAGCCGGGCGTCGCTGCCCGGACCCGCGCCTGGAGCGGCAGCACCCTGCGCTGGAAGCATCAGGACTTTGGGTGTAGTTTTTGCTCCTCATCTGCCCCCATCCTTTTGCTACTATACAGTACAACTAGAAGGTGTAAAAGGAGTAAAATAACACTTTTGCACAGTAAAGTGTCCTGCTCAAAAAATGTACCAGAACTTGCTTCAGGAAGAATTACCAGTGAAATGCAATTATTCCTAGATAAGAGAAATTGATGGCGAAGTATATGAACAATAGTATGACTACATTTAGCTTTGTCTGCATTGTGAAAGATGATCTTTTTACAACTGGATATTCAGCTTTTCCTTGAGACATGAGTGTCCTGAAGGCTCTGAAAGAAAAGGAAGCTGTGGGCAGGTAGAAGCTGCACAGTGGAGTGGGATGTAGCAATCCCCAAGATGGGGGAGACCTGATGTCTAATTTTATTTTAATAGCATGCTCATCTAGAAACAGCGTTTACTATAGTTTTGTACCCTCTCTGTTTCCAGACCCAACAGGACTTGAAATTCAACCAGTTTATGTTGTCTGCTGGTGGTTCTGGGTCTCATGCTGCCAGTTAAAGATAGCCATTCCTTGTCACAAAGCAGCTGTCCTATTTTAAAACCATTTGGTATTAAGATTTTAAAGAAAATAATCCCATAAAGGTACTTGATTTTAACATCTTACTGTAAGAATTAAAAGTGCACTGCTTTTGTACTAGGTGAGTGTATCTGGTTTTGTAACACTCAAAAAAAAATTTTAATGGTTCATTTCCACTCTTTTCCTGCTTTCCAGTCCCTTCCCTTCATAGCAAAAGCCTCTTTAGCCTCTTTCATTTGAAGGACAGCAAACCACATCCCCCAGCCCCTTGTTCTCTTTGCCCATTGCTGAAGCAGTGTAGCCTCAGGGCAAGGTCTGTGTGTTCTTGCTGATGCTCTGCTCTGTGTTTTGCTGGATCAGCATTCTGGATTGCTGCCTCTCATGTCCTGTGTCCCTGCTGCCAAGCTCTCAGCTCAGCCACTATCCTGAAGGGCACCTTCAGCTCTTTTCATCCATTCTGATGCTGTTGCTCTTCTGAGGGGATTTTTGTTCAGTTAGAGCTGCACATGGGTTTTCTTCCTGTCTTTGTGTTGTCACATATTTCTGCTGTCCTCAGACCAGTGCCATGACATCCATCTTCCTGTGGCTGAGTTTTTCCATTGCTCTGTTCCATGTGAAAGAAGCCAGGTGAGGTTACACTGTCCAAAGGCCTTTGTTCTGTGGGTGGCTGCTCTCATCAGTGAGTGATGCTCACTTGTACCACACTCATCAAGCTCTGATGTTTCCCCTCCTTCTGCTGCCTCCTCCTGCTGCTGGCTGGTCCAGTCAGGAACTCCACATCTTTCTGTGGAGTGACATTGCTCAGGTCTCTTTTGGCCAGGAACCCTGTGTTTGTGAAACAGCTGCCTCCTCTGCCTTTCCCCAGTCACACTCTTCAGGACATCCATCCATCTTTCCATGTGGCAATATGCAGCTGGGTAGCTGCAAGGGAAAGTTTTGTCTGGCTGTAAACTGTCTTAGCTGGAACTGTGGCAGAAGATTTCTCAAGGGACAACTGAGTATGACTCGAGGAAAACAGACCCTGTCTGACTGCCTTGGGAAGTTCCAGAGCAGAACAGGCACAGCTTGAAGCTGAAGGAAGGAGTCTTGTAAGCGAGAAGAAAGGATGAGTTACTTTCAGTGCCTTCTGCAACCCCTTCAGATGCCTCAGGGGCCCTTGTGGAAATAGCACAAATTGTGTCTAAATAATTTTTCTAAAATGTCTTAATTCTCTGTATTTGGAAATGACTGCACAGCTTTTTTTTTAATAAAATCCAACCATGAAGCTTAGAAGCCTTTGTGTACTCTGAGGAAAAAGTGAGTGCCACAGCTCAGAGGCAAGGCCACCTCCTTCTCCAAACCCTTACCTTCCGTGCCTCCCCCCTACCTTCAATAAAGATCAACTAATGCAGCACAGGTAACACTCCAGTTCTCTTCCATTCCTGCCTGTGTATGTGGGCTGGAACTGCAGCCAAGGTAATGTTCATCCTATTGTGCTGACTGGGAAAAGCAGCCACAGAGAGATGGAGCTGATTAATGGGAGTCATCAAACCCTACCTGGATATTCATTTCCAAAAGAGCCTCATCAAATGCTGGGCTCCAATCCCAGGAGTTTGCCTCGCTGTGAGCTATGTCCAGAACAGTGTGAAATCTCTAAAGGCTCAGTCTGTAATTTTGATCACTTTTTTGCAACTTGACTGCTTTCAGGAACGGCCCCGAAGTGTTAAAAGCCACAGATGGGTCTGTAATCAAAGTTCCAGTTTACCTGATGAAAAACAGTTTTACCAACAAACAGAAGTAACATTTTACCTGCTCAAGTGTTCTCTCATTACCCTGTTGGTTTGTTGGTTACTTTTCTCCAAGTGAGCCAGAGTACATTACAGTTTGTCTGCTGGCTCATGAGCACACACAAACCCTGAACTCTCAAGTGCAGCTGGGCCCACTGAGGCTCACAGCCAACACTCAATCACTCCAGTTCCTGCCCCACCCCTGGGTCCCACCCCCAGGCACAGCCCTGGATGCCCACCTGACCCAAGGGCACCTTTGGGGCTCCAAACCCTCACGGGAACCCAACACAGCACCTGTCTATTGAAGCCTTGTGTCAGAAGTGTTGGAATGTGCTTATGCTTTAATAAAGGCAATTTAAGAACCTTCCCTTTATAGAGCTTTATTCATCTTTGGGTTTCACAACTGAGATTTGTATTCTATACAAGAAAAAAACTGAAGTCATTTTTACAAAGAAGATTTACAGTCTAGAATGTATTAAGTCTTTATCCTGCAAGACTACTTAAATATTCTTCTACATTTTGAAAAGAAATGTTAAATGACACTTGAGAAACTATGGTTCCCTAAATATTTCTCATTTACAAGCAGATGTAACCAAGGAAGTGTTGCAACTTCACTGTGAGCGTAAGCACCCTCCCAGCATGGGCCTTTAGACCTCTACCAGACCCCCACAATCTGTTTTGGCTTCTTGCTTTGTTGTTTCAGGTTTTATAACAACTGACCTTAACTATTCAGAGTACTGGCACAATTGTGAATGGTTTTAGGGGAAAAAATAATCCAATGTAGATGTTTGAGATATTCCTCGATTCTAAATATTTACACACACACCCCTGTGTACTTCTGTAAATCAATGACAATGAAACTAAACTTCTCAGCATCACATCTGTTAACATTTATTCTCTCAGTACAGACTAGCATGACCAAAAATGCCACTCTCTGAGCAGCCTTCAGACACAACATGTGACCTACGTAACAAAAACCAACTGTCATCAACTACTGTAAACACAACTGCCAATGCAGCACTGCACACACCTTTTACTAGATATTTACAACAGAACCACACCATTTGCAAAATCTCTGGCTTCAAATGATACAATTTAAGTACAAATACTTCTCAAGCTCAAAACCATTTCAATTTACTACGATTCAGGAATGCTTGGGGGATGAAGGTGTCATTTACTATAAAAGTACAAACTGTAGATAACTAACCACACTACCAAGGTTGCAGTTTTCCTAACAAGATGTCTGTCAATTTTGAAGGTCTTTTCCAGTTTTCTGTTTCATCAGAGCTGTTGATTTCGTTTTATGCTGAAGACATCCCAGAATTATACAACTGGATATTCTAGATATATTCTTTATGCAGACTCTTAGCTATAACTGCAACCTTACAAAAGGTAATCCAAAAAGAAAATCTTGCATAAAAGTGAACTGAGAAGCCCATCTGAAATATAAATGTACACAAACCATGTCCTGACAGTAACTCATCCATGATTCAAACACAGGGAATGTCAACTTTAATTTGGTTTTTGTTTTTTAGAAGTTCTCAAACTGCTAACAGCTCCTAGCTCCTAACAGTAAGGACTTCAGTACTATTCTCAGGGATTTATGGATTAAAGAAGTCTTGAAATTTGCTCCTTCTCAGAAAAAAAAATGAATCTTTTAAATATAAGAGTTGTTTAATACACATAAGCTCAACAACTTAACCTTCCATCACACTTTAAATAACTATAGATTAAAACACTTAAAAGCACAGTATTAGTAATGCCACCACCAGCAAGATCTTGACCAGGAAAGTTCCCTATCACCATGAACATACCACAGTCTTGCACTTTGAAACTTACTGTACATTGTCATTTGGCATGGTTACATAATTTATTGCTTATTTACACAGGGTTGGGAGTTTGAGAGGTTGCAAAAAATAATTTTGCTTAGAAGTTGAAAGATGAATGTGAGAATCACATCCTTCAGTTTTAGTTCCTTATTACTGAAACAGTTTTGTGTCTCTATAGTTCTGTGGGGTTTTTTTGGAAGCCAGATTCCAAGTGGGGTGGGGGCTGGACATGGGCACCCCTGGCCTGGCAGCCTGACATGGGTTTTTAGCAAAGCCAGCTCAGTCTGCCTTTGTGCAGAGAGCCCAGTTCACCAACAGGGGCATAGAACACGTTTTACTTTAGGGGGGAAAAAAGAAGTATATATATTACATATATTTTTAATATAAAAAGCTCTTAATAAAAAGATTAAAACTCAAGAGTCAACATTATATGAGTATCTATTGTTAAGATAACCGAGCAACAACCTGTTCCTGCTCAAGTTCATTAATGAATTGCACTATGTGCTACAACTTCTACAGAATTATTAGCAGCATCTTCTCTCACCATTCCTACACTGACTCTAAAGCAGGTGCACCACACGCAGCTTCCTCTGCAGAGATGCTCAGGTACCCCCTGGTAAACATTGTTAAGTGCATTACACAGACAACTTCTGCATCAGTTACTGTAACCAACTTTAAACCAGGTGCAAACCCAGTAAAAATCTCCTACTAAGTACTAATTCTAATGACTTTTCATAGACTGTTCAAATACTAAAACTTGTATATGTTCCTATATTTTACCTCCTTCAGTGGGTGCTGACCTTGAATGAATTTTCCAGCTTTTCCCAAAGTTAATTTGTTTGACATTTTCCAACTGACCACAAATACATTTGTACACACACTGCTTGGTTTTCTTTTACTTTCTCATCCAACTTCACAGGAATAGGAATTTTTACAAAAGATGAACAAAATTACAGTCTTTACAGAAAAGCAAAAGGAAATCCTATAAAATCCTTAAAACATACATACTTTGATCCAGCAGCAGTCCTGTATACAGACAGCATATATGTATTAACCTAAGTGGATTTAACATGGATATGTGGTCACACAGGTCACTTACGGCCATCCAGTGCCTCCACGAGGGCCCTTAGCACTGAGTGGTCCTTGCAGAGCAGCCACTCCCCAGTGTGACATCCCGGCGTGCAGTGCCTGCTTCTGCTGTCACCAGCTGGTGTGGAAAAAGGCAGGATTTTGGATCAGCATAAGGAAACGTTGGGCACTTTCAGCAAACAGAATGGGGTTGTGAATTCCAGTGGACAAGTGAGAAAGTCAACCTGAGGCTTGATGTTCCCCTGAAAGCAGCAGCAGCTGCTCTGGGACAGCTGTAGTCCAAAACTTGAGTATTTTTCAATCACACAACATAAAGTTTTTTTTTTCATTTCTCCTCATGTACACAAACCATCCTATATCCATTGATTATTGTGCCCTAAGACTTACAATATCAAAAGTTATGGTCACAGGGATTACTATTAATTCTATCTAAATGTAACTCACCCCCAGCCATCACTTCTGTGAGATTTAATAGCTCAGTCTAGTGGTTAAGTCAGTCATGTCTAAGTGCTGTTTTGCTAGCCAAGGCTTCTACCATTACAAGAATCAGTGGTGCAAGGGCAAACCCCACAACTACAGAATACTCAGCTGGAATTTCTACAGTAATGCACATAAATTTATCAATTTTTCATTCCAGCACTGTATGTATTTACTGCCACACATTTAATTTTGCTTACATTTTCCAACACCATTGCATTTTGGTATGCATTGAAAGTGTTTGTTTTTTTACTTATTTTTTGGCTGCTGTAATACTCAGATCTATTGAAGACATTTATGTAAGTAGCATGAACGGGAGCAGTGCAACGAGCAATACGTATCTATAGTTTTCCCTTAGAAGAAAACACTCACTAATGTTGTGTTTAAAATTGTCCCTATTTAAAAAGTAAAAACAGCAGTCCATTGGAAAAAAACCAACATCTACAAACTAGGTGTTCCTATAGACAAGGATGAGGAACCAAAGCTTTGAAGGTCTCAGTGCTTCTTTATTCACACAGGAATATTAGCTAGCTTCTGTCCCAGATCTCAGTGCGCCAGATCAGAATGACTGACACTCAGAGCTCGCGAGTCTGTCAGACAATTATTTCGTTCCTGTGTGAAGGGGAAAAAAACAAACAAAGAAATTAAGCAGATGTCCAGATAGTTCAAGCAAACAAAGTACTAGTTTTAACAAATGGGAACAAACATAAGGACCTACTGAGAACCTGAGTTCATGATGGATAGGAGGATGCTTTCCAGAGTCCAATAAACATCTTTTTGCCCAGTTTTTAACTAACAATACTATAAAGTATGCACACCCTTACAATCCAGCCTAAGCCTTCCCAGAAATGCAAGAGCCCATTTATGGGAATTGCCATGGGTATCAAGAGTGGAGGAACTATAGAAGTTCTCAAGAAGAAAGAACTGATCTCACTACTGTGTTGTACGCACCAACAAAAAGCCTCTCCTCTGGAAGTCCCACCAATTAACCACACACTGAGGATCCATCCAGCCAGGGGCACCTGGGACATGGCTCTTTGACACCCCTGGCCCTGTTGCTGCAGAGAATTGTGCTTTACCCTGGATTTGTTTTGGCTGAACCTCACCCTGAGCAAAGTTTTGCTTACACTTCCAGCCACAGGGAACTCTGCAGCACATTCGTTGGGGATCATACAGTCCCTTTACACCACTGGGGAGTACAACAAAAGCCACACTTGGGGCTTTCCTGCTACTTTAGGACACACGGTGATGAAGATCCTCACCTGCAGTTTTGTTAGTAGAGAAGAAATTTTATCTTCCTAAAATTAGTAGCAGTTACTGTGTTAGTAAAATACACAGCAGTGTTTAGAAGAACGTTGCTCACTCATTTGACAATTTAAACAGTGATTTGTTAGGTAAAAACAGGCAATGAGGAGTAGCACTTGGGCACACCATGAACAGTTAAGCAAAATAAGGTTTTGTATTAGCAGAAGCACAACACAGATCAGACAAACTTTTGAGACTGCTCCTGTGCCACCTCAGAAACAACTGAAGTGTTTAAGGGCACCTGGTAATGTACAGCAATTACAATGACAGGGCTCTTTGCAATAAATGGGCTAAAGTAAAAAAATACTGAAAATACTGGGCTTTAACAGTTCTTGCATGTTTAAGTTGTACAAGAATGTACATTTTTACAAGAATGTAATATTCCATAGATTTTATATCCACTGTAATAGAAGTCCAAAGACAGAGCCTTCTTTGTATCATAAAAGCCAATGCCCTTTCCTGGCTAGACTTGAACCCTTTCTTAAAATCATAATTCACAAAAGTGTCAGAGAATGATGCCTTAAGCACAGCCTTCAAACACCTTACTGAAGGTAGGATCTTACAATCACTGTGAGGTTGTTGGTTTATTATTTATCACACTCTTTTTATCCCAAACCCTACTAACACTATTTATTTTCATAAGAGTATTGTAGGGCTTCTTACTTGAAAATGATCTTCAGTAGCCTGGCCACCCATGTTAAGAACATTCAGAGAACTGGCACGCTTCATGCTGCAACCAGGACAGTGAACATGCAAGGATAAACTGATCAGAATGGCTGAGAACTACAGCTCTAAAAACACAAGTACAACAACGAGCAATGCACAGTGAAGGGAGTGGGAACAATGCCCAAAACTGATCTGAGGCACAGCCTTTAAGGTAACAACTACACAAGTTCAAATATATTTGCACTCACTTCTAATTACATATAAACCCCCAGAAATTACAAGCTCCTCGGAGCTTAAACATTTCAGGCAACTGATTTCACTCAAAATCTCAATTTTTAACGTGCATCAAATTAATACAGTGACTTACACTGAGTTTTAATTAATTAATTATCAGTTTCAATTTTGTGTGGCTTCTTACAAAAGCATCAAAACATTCAAACAATTTAGGAAAAAAATATCTGAAACACGAGTTTGTTGTGTAGGCAGGATTTACCTTGAAAAAGCTATGACAAAAGTTAGTTTGGTACTTTCTGCCTCATTTAGTTAAGTCTTCAGAATAAGTTTTTAAAAGCATTTTAAAATATTGTATTTTAAGTATTTCAAAGTGAAAGGAAAGAAGATGGTTGCTGCTGTTAACTTTGGTTGTGCTTTTGGCTTTACAACACTCCAAGCAGTGGCAACAAGCACCTTGGAATATGGTATGGAAAGCAATGGAAAAGGGAAAAAAAAATTAATCACCTACCCAGAAGCTACTGAGTCAAAGTATCACTGCAGTATCTGCTGCTGTTTGAAATGAGGATTAATAATTTACCTGCATTTCTCAAATATACACAAAATTTAACAAAAAATATTTTCAAATGTGCATCATGAAATTCAAGATCAGCCCTAAGGTTCTTATCATGGAATGTCTGATGTCCTTTACACCAGTGCCTGTCCATTCCTCAGAATATTCTCCATTTGCTCTGATTTTTTATGAGCTCTTTAACTATTTCAGAACTAAATAAGGGCTTTGGATACCTATTTGATGCACTGGTCACAAGACAATGAACCCTAACCCTGCAGTGCTACCTGCAGCTTGGGACACTTGGCTAAATCTGGAAAGGTTTATCCATACAGATCACATAAGACATTAACCAGATTTTTTCCTACTGAAGCAACACTGCTAACAGTCAAAGCACAAGTTTTAAATGCTTTGGTAAAGCAAAATCTTAGCAGGACAAAGAACCAAAACATAGGGCAACAGCTGCCACACAACACAGCCTGGCTGGTTCTCCCCAGCACTAAATCTGGGTGTTTCCAAAGCCAGAAGCACACAATTTAAAATCCTTGACATGAGTGTTAGCAACAACAAAGCGAGGACTCATGCATGGTGTACACCTCTCATTTATTCAAGGAAACAGGTACAACAGGGGTTATATATGGAAGTCAAAGGAAGTTAATCTGTAAAACAAACAAAATGTTACAGAAAACTCTCCAAAAGAGCAAAAAGGTTTATGGAAAACATTCCAGGGAAACCACCAGTAGAAGTTCAGACGCATATTTTAGGTTCTTTCTAAAGTATCAATTTAAAAAAAAAATTATTCATACCTGAGATACTACTTTGTTTGTGGGTTGGTCTTTTATTTGTTTTGGTTTGTTTAAATCAACACTTTTAAGAACTTTAGTCTGGCAAATGCACTTTTAGTTCCCTGCATATTACAAATATGACTCCACAAAGAACATGCAGGCATTTTTTCGGTGCATAAATAATAGTGATAATGAAAGCTTGTCTTTTCCCTTTTAGATTAGAAATCTTAACTGTTCTGCTGTATGGTCAGTATTTTTGAAGTGAAAAAATAAAAAATCACTAATTAATCAAAGTTAAATTATTACAGAATTGAAATATGATAAAGAACTGATACCTTGCTTCAGGTACTGCATGTTTCAAAGACCAGTTTTAAGATACTTGTTATTTGTCAAAAAGAAATTTGAAGGATTGTAAAGAAACAATTTCCCTGATGCATTTTCCATTTTATTCTCTTCAACCTTCTGTATCAAGCAACAACATGGACACTAAGCCCTTCCTTCATCCTGTGAGTGTATTGTTATTCAAGTACTTCTCACTCAGTGCTCACACCAGCACTGTCCATTCCTATTTATAGAAGCAGAGTATAAACAAGAGGTGTAAATCAAGGTCAAAGTTAAGCCTTCCTAGAGAAATGGGCAGGGAATGCACTGTTGAGGGAGGCACAGAAGTGTTCTACCTAAAGTGGCTGCCTTCACAGCAAGGAAGATTTATATGTGTGCTATGTCTGTACTGAAATATTCAGCTATCAAACACACTAAACCCCAAAGGTCTGCATGGTAACAACTGAATATGCTACACTCAGAGGAAATAAAAAAAAAATCTATTCACTAAATTTTCCTCATAAAATGAAATCAAAATGATTTCTTGGAATATCAGTATGTAAGCTATGCTTTATGACCTACAAAGCTGGTGTTTAATACCAGAGATCTCTGCATTTGTTAATAAAACCAGCTAATACAAATCAGGATTTAAAAACTCTACTTATTACAAGAACAAGAAATTATAGTATTTATTGTCCTACACATTGAAAGTGCCTATCTACATAAAAGCCTGTCAATGTAATACACTTATTGCAAGTTTTAAGAATAAATTATTCCTTGAGAACTACAGTGACATCTAAAAACAAGATAATTTTGTCAGAAAGAGAAAGCAAGACAGATACTGCTTTGCTTTCCAATTTTGTTCCACATTAATGCCTTCATCTGAGGAAATCTCATCTGGTGCTACAGACCCCACAGTGTAACTCATGTTAATGTGGGTAGAGGACTCTGGTCAGGTAACACAACCCAAGTGCAGTAACAAGGCAGGGGAGTTCTTAGGGGCACTGCAAAGCCAAATACCTTCAGTTACATGTTAGAGTCCTTTTCTACACCTATAAACATGGAGCTACTTTACCTGCAGAAAGAGCTAGCTATAAATACTACAGACAATAAGGAATAAACCTCCTGGCTTTTGTGAAACTCAAAGCCTTTCCACATCTCACAAAAATGAGAAAATGCAAAATTAGCTACAGATAAATGTATCTATTCATATAACAATATACTGGAACTATGATGCATGAACTCTGGACAGAACTGAACAGAAAGAGAAAACCAATGCATAAAACTGCTAATACTGAAGAAAAATAAGGAAATCTCCCCTTTATTCTATTTTGGCTTGCCTTTGTTTGTTTTCCCTAAAAATTTTACATTTACACATTTCCTTCTTCTAATCTTGTGCTTTCCATAGTTTATTCCCAACCTCTTATCTCAGGGGTAGTTCTTAATGATGAATCAATAAATGCAAAGGAATTCTGACCTTCAATTCTATTCAATGCCTTCAACATCAAGTGTCTGGCAGTGAAATTTTAAGTAACAACTCTAAAGTTCAGATCAGGCTGAATTTGAACAGATATGCAAGGAAGCTAATTCTACATGTACTGCTGCTGTACTTAATGTTTTACAGCCATAAGAACAGTAAGACAAAACTTTACTGGAGCACTTCCAGAAACACAGTGAGACCCTGCCTCCAGGTCACTGTCTCAAGGAATACCATCACCATCATCATCATCATCATCTACTACATTACTTAGATTCGCTTGCTCCACCAGAAGCTAACCCAAGTTCTCCAGTATGGCTGTTTTAAAGCACAAGTTCACATTGTCAGGTTCCTGTCAACTAAATGAGTTCTAGTTTTTCCCAACAAGGGCAAAAAGCCCTGTAAAATTGATTGCAATTGTGTTGGGGATGAGGGGAACACCCACAAGTGCCACTATGAAAAGTAGTAGATGCATTTTAACATTTCAACTTCTCTGCAGCAGACATTAAGTGATGAATGATTTAATGGATTTATTAGAAATATTATATCCATTCAAATCCATCATCATATGGTAAGTTGGGAAGAGTGAGCAGCCAGACTCACTAAATGTGGATTTTTACCAGACTTCACTGGGGCCAAAATGTTAGTAAAATGCATAACTAGGCTCAAGTTTTTCAACATTCTCCTCTGCTCTCTGACACCTGGGTTTTCAAAAAACAGAAACCAAGAGGGGCTTCAGTTGGTAATAGCTTTATATATTGCTGTGAGCATAAAGATAATGTCAAGAATATATCAAGATACTAAGCTATATCAAGAATGTTAGTTGCAGGTTCAGTGTAGTCAGGCTTTTACTGTAAAAATCAGTAACATTTATTATTCTCCACTGCTGTGTGAAAAGAATAGTTTTGCAGGTAACTAACATTTATCAGTAGTTCTATGAAGCTTTTCTAATCTTCAAGTAGGTAAAGCAGCAAAAAGAAAACAATTATTTTTTAAACAGAGTTAACTCTTACAAGCAAATATAAATCCTCAGATGTTAAAGAACTCACAATGGAAGTTGAAGAAGTTATTTCCTATTTTATTTTTCTTTAAGATATAGCTGTGTATGAGATGCAGTTAGCTAAGCAGGGAAGGGAACACTGCCCTAGGAAGTACCCTGGGCTCCAGTGGGGCACAGACCAAGGGACACCAGCACAGCTAAGAACAGATAATGAGTTACCCTGGGTTCTTTGGTTCACTGTCCCGGGAATTTCCTCCCTTCAGCTTCCTAACCAGCTTCTCACTGCTGCGTCTAAGGGAAGCTCGGAGCTTGCTAAAGGAACCACTGCGCTTTAGGGATCCAGTGCCATCCTGAAAGAAATTGAATACATGTGAGACTGCAAGAGCCTGCTGCCCTCCCCCAAGCCTGGCTTGGAAACATTTCAGTGATGAATCATTACTTTTTAATTGCTATTAATATATACTTATACTATATGCATTTACCTAAACATGTAATACCATATAGCTACAAATTTACCAAAGCAAAAGGGTTCTTTCCAAAGTGTAACAAGGATTTCTAAATGTGAAGACATGCCCAAGCCACAATTCATCATTAATAAAATCCCACCACAGTAGTCCAACAATTTACCACCACCATTTCATATGAGCACACCATGGTTAACAGAGTACAAGCCCCAAGCAAATGCATTCCATCAGTCTAAGAAAAAAACATGTTTCATTCTTTCTAAATATCTACATTACTTGCAAACGTGTTTAATTAACCCTAAAATCCCTAAACAAAAGTATTTCTGATCAGAAATACTTATGGTCAAATTCCTGTGCTTCATTTTTAACTTTTACCAAAGAAAACATAAGCCACAATGAAATTAATTTTTCATATATTGCATTTATGTTTTACACTGCTGTGTCTACCCAGAAAAACTCGCAAGAGTGACCACAATTATATTTTTAAATGTTTTACTCTTACAAAGCCCCAACAGTTTAGTAAGATTAGAAGTGACCACTTCTTACTCCACAGAAAACTTATGTGATTATGAAAGAAGAGTTGAAAAAGAAAAAAGCACTACTAAGCAAAGACAGACACCTGAGTTGGAGTGAGTTTATTAGAAGTTAGAAAGACAAATACACAAATCACTGAACACCAAGATTAGTAGAGAAAAGCATAATTGCCAAAATCTCACACAAAGACTAAACAGCAATGCTACTTTAGGATAATTGTAAGTGAAGACATCCAGAGTTCCATATTGATGTTAACCATATAATAGGTCTCTAAATACATTTTAAAGCACTTGGAGAACATGCTTTACTTTTACGGGTTTGGTTTTTCTCCTGTAAAGATCACCATCATGCCATTTCAATAATACCTTGTGTGATACTTTTAACTACCTTTATTCCATAGTGAACAGCTACTTATAAAGGTCATTGTTACTTGTTTGGTTTTTTTACTAATGTATTACACAGCAAATGGTTGTAATAACATTTGGTATGACTAGATACGTATCTGGCAAAGCTACACAGGTACAGAAATAGAAAACCAAAAACGACACCAGCACTGAAGGAATGGCCAGTTTACAGGGAAGTGTAGCTCTGACAAGAATCTTAAGGGGTTTGCTAAAACACAGCAGTCAGTACTGAAGAGAGAAGTTAAAGCTTGAAGATGGTGCACGCCCGTCATGCAGGAGACAGTATAAGAATCACAAAAGGCATCTAGGCCTGTCAGAAATGGAGAGAGAAAAACTGAGTGAAACTGTTGGGAAAAATTCAACAGTTTTCAATTTTGAACAGTTAGTTTACAGTATTTCTAGGTCATGTTCAAAACTTTTTTTTTCCATAGTAACTATTTGGACAGCCCTTAAGTACAAAGTGCAGGCCCTTGCAATTACCAGAACCCACATCTTTGTGCAGTTTCACCTACATCACTGAGATGGGACTGACAAATGAGCATGACTGATGCTGTGCATTCAAGTTAGAATTTGTATAAAATACAAAACACCTTTAACAAGAAATAGCTTTGCTATTGCATTTCATAAACAAAAAAAGAAAAAGGATTTTTTTTTCAGCTGACGTCAACATACAAAAAAAAAAAAAAAAGAAACAAAAAAAAAGGAAGAATAGAGCAAAGTGCATTCATTTCAGCTTTAACTTCTGTCAGGAATTTTCCTTGAAACAAAAGTGCAAGAAGAAAGAGGTCTTTACCTAACCTCCAGACAAAATTCTCTTCATTCCCTTAAGGAACTAGAATCTAACTGGCCTGGGTCAATTCACTTTCACAAGTATTTTTAGGACATATCTATGTTTGTGTCTATTTATATAATCCAAGTGGAATTTTCTCTCCTGTCTCTGATACTTGCACACTTTTCATTCTTTGTGCAAGTACAGAGACCATTACAGGCTCATGATACCTGTCTTGAGAGCCTTTACCTATAACGACTGGAATGAACAGTAATTAAAATTATCCTTGGAAATGGCAAAATGCCTTGCTACCAAGTGATAAGAAGATCTAAATCTAACTGAGCATTTATGTTTCAAACTAAATTGCATATATTGTTCACACTTAAAGACAGACTTCAGCTTTGCAGGATTGACTAAACTGAAGTCTAAATTCCAGCTAGAAGTATCAGATCAGTGAAAAGGTTAATTATTCCTGTCGTTTGCAATCAGCAATACTAGAGTAGTGAAAATGATCCAAAGGCAAGACAAATTTGGTAGATATAGTGTATAATTCTACACAGTAAACCTAACTAGAACATCAGGAATAAGCAGACAAGCTTTTGGACACTTCAAATCTAAAATAAAAATATCAAACTCTTAAGTTAAACACTGACTGCTTCATTAACAAAACAATTCTAAACATGAGCTCAGGATTAAAAAAAACCATTCCCGAGTCCAGAGTAAACAAAAACCAAACTCACAAGCTGTTTTTATGGCAAAGTTTAATTGCCAATTTTTATGTCATTCAGAATGAAAATCACCTCATTACACCTGCTGCTTACACCTCCCAACCATCCCCATCTCCCTGTACTTTGTCTGCTACAATATCCCTCTGTCTGGCACTTGTTTAAACAAAAGTTAACTCTCATCTATGGCAGTGAAAACCATAGTTTTCCCTTCACATCTGGAAGTGGACTTACATGCCCAAAAGCCTGTCTCTCTGAAGCATATGGCTTAGAGTTATGAAAAGGAATTCCTCACACTACAAACATTATAATAAGTAGCAGAAAGATTTTCATCTGACCTGCAGCAGGCTGCAAGATAAGTTTATAAAAATGCCAGTTACAGGTACTCTCTGTTGTTTTCTAGATAAAAGTTTAGCAAGGAATCCAAATCTTGGCCTTCCCACCTTACATTTTTAAGAGCAAGTATTTCTTTGCATTGTCAAGTATCTTCTGTTCACTTTAAGTCATGAACTTTACAAGTGACATATAAAGATGTACTGTAACACCTCACTTAAATGTGTCTAATAGTTATTGGCAGATTTACTTCAACAGATATTTCTGTTCTTTTGTAAGAGTGTAAGACATTACATCAAAGCCTACAATGCTTAGTATGGATTACATTACATATGGGAGGCCATTAATTACATCTTCTGACAGAATTTTGTTGAGTTTGTCCCTTTGCATACTCCACCTAGTCTCTCAGACAGAGTCAGCTTGACCACTTCAGAAGAATTTAAATGAAAAAGGCAGGCCTCTCTTCAGGCTCTGCAGACACAAATAAAAGATTCTACTACACTTTATGAATCAGAGAATTTTGTCTGGAGGGAACACACAAGGGTAAAAAAAAACTACACAATATAAAGAAGAGGGAAGAACACCACTGAGATAGAAACACTCGCAGGGAGGAGGGAGGGAGAGTTGCCCACTTCATGTAGAACATGTAATACCAAATACCTTCTCTTAAGAGGGGGGAAAAAAGAAATAACGAAGATGAGAATGAAGCAATGCCACTTCAGCACACTAAAAATGAACTATGCTTACCCTGAGATGACAAAATTTAATTTTTCAGACCAGCAAATTTTATCACTGAGTTTAATTCAAATATTGACCTAGAAATACTGTCTATTGCTTTTCCCCAGAAGGCCCTTTCCATCCAAACCCTGCATGCATTAATGTCAATAAAAGAAAAATTTTAATCCATTTAGAACATACAGTCATGCAAAGTGTAGTGAAAATTAAGGGAGGAGTACAGTACACAGTTCTAATGCTGAATGGGCAAAATGAAAATTAAAAAGAGAGTTATTCAACCTGACTATGGCTTTATTAATGATGCAGTATTAATTCACAATAGATGCTGATTGACTGTCTTGGCACTGAGAACACCAATGCCAAGAAAACAGTAATAAAGAGACAAAAGCAAAGATGGAAAGAACATTGTCCTTGAAGACTAAAGCACTATGTGTTTTCTCAAGGTTTCTTTGGAATGCTAAGCTTTGTCTCATGTGGCTTACAAAAAGATGGGGAGAAAAAGATTGCTATTGTAAGAGAAATGAAGCTTCAGAACACTCAATATTGCAAAGTAGGCTACTTCCCCTCCCACACAGCAAAGGCAACACCAGTTTTATAAGCTAAAAGAGTATTTTCAGCAGAACTGCAGCTGGGAGTTAGTTAAGAGTGGAATATGTATCCCCATTGCCAGCAATGGGATAAAGCATGGGAAAGCTGGTAACAGAAGCAAACTACATAAGCCAGGTAACAACTGAAAGCTTGCATTGTCCATCAAATTAAAGGAAAACAATGGTTAAAAAAATGCACATGTAATCACATTTTATATATATATATATATATATATATATGTGTGTGTGTGTATATGTATATATATGTATCCTTATATGTATGTTTTTACTTTATGACAATCAGTATAACACAGTGAAGCCAATATATGGGAAACAAATAGACACAAGCCCTGGCTCCAGACAAATTTTAATATGGGAAAGCAATGAAATCACCATCACATTGTTATGTGATGGCACTGCCTCTTAAAATGACTGTACAGCAACTTGGAAAGCCGTGTTCCTTCCTCCATCAAGCCGGGTAAGGAGGAGATTAGAATTATTTTAGTGTTAGACTGGTAATTTTAATTTATTCTGAAACTGCTAACAGTCAGTATGTTTCCACAGCAAATGTTCTTTGTGATTCCAACTGATGGAGTATTTTTTAAATAAACATTTAAATTACAAGCAAATACGGCACCAAAAGGAAAAAAGCAAAAGTGAGTTAATTGCCAGAATATTTCTACTGGTAAAAACAAATCACTGACAAGCAATTGTACACTAGACCACAACCAGGACACTCAATCAGCATTACACAACTTAGCCTTAGATACAACTGCTTGGGATTCTTGCAGAAATGTCACCATCCAGGACAGCAACAGAAAGGACGTCTTAAAATTTTAAAATATTCTAAGTTTTCTAGCATTATGGTAGACAAAATGTTATTCTTAATTTCTGAATCGATTCTGCAAAATTAAAAAATACAACGTAGCTCAAGCAGGAAACTCCTGAAAGCAGAGCAGGCTAGTGAGTGGACAGCCCTGGTTGTTAGGGGATGACTTCCTAGGCTATTGTGTCCAACTGTGTACTGTACTTACCCCGTTCCACTCTACGCTCATACTCACTTCCTCGCCGCCATCAGGGCCACTCTCGTACTTTACCACATCCACGTTGAGGCTCTCTCTGCTCCGCCGCTTCTCCATGCTCTCGGGGTCGTTCAGCACCTCGGCCACTCTCTGTTTGTGAACATTGTCAAGACCCTGAGAATTTGATAGAACGGGAAGAGGCTTTATCTTGTTACAAGCTCCGTTAATCTTACACACAACAACTGTGCCAAGTGAGAAGTAAAACCAACCCACAATTCATCAGTCCAATTCTGCTTTCAGAGAGCAGCTGGGTTGCCCTTTCTCAATTGCAAGGATCAACACCGCATGAAGTGAACAGTTTGGCACTTGGAGAATTCACTGATTTGCCATTCTTTTCTTCCTTTCTCATCACTTGTCTAAGCCTCATGGTGTTCATGTCACTTACCCAAAGCAATCTGGCAACCAGCTAAGTATTTACTCAATTTATAGATTATGAACCATCAACCTAATTCTCAAGTTTTCCACCTATCAAATGGTGCAGTTTTCACCTGCCTTTGGAGAGGTGTCTGAATATCTAATACCTCAGAAACAGGTTGTTTTATTTAAAAATACTGACATAGGACACTTGGCATTAACAGAGTTTTCCTTCAGAAAGAAATGACAGAATACAAACTTGTAATAAACATACTAAATTTGTGGTCAATACAGTTATTTTGTGTTAAAGCATGCCTATCAAATAATCCTTTAAAAATCTTAAAAGTGCTAAAGTACCTTCTATAAAAACCCTCCATTAAAGGCAAAATCTTTAACACAGAAAGTAGAAAACATCAAAACTCAAATCATACTTATTTTCAGTTTTGTCTTTTTTATAATAAACCTACTCCACATCATAACCAGTACTTGCTGGCAGGAAGAGATTCCAGATGAATGCCTTATACTTCACGAAATATTCTGCAGCACTAGCAGCAAATGCAGCAGAGATGTGTGTGGCAAATCCATAAAGCCAACCACAATACAGAAAGTGAAAAGGATGCCTAAGTTCCTAAAAGTGCATGAATAAGAATGGAAGTCGTTTTAGGGGCATGGAGATGTCAGGTTCTTGTTCCCATGTAACTGTTTTTCCCTAAGTGAAGAGCATTACTGGAATGATCCAGGATAAAAAAGTAGTGTTAAATGCTGCTGTACCACAGCATTGTCTCCTACACATCTAAATTGAGGGGTGTGTATACTGCCAGATATTATGGATTAATGGTATAGATGGTGTAGGTGGTATATGATGCACAGTGAAATTCTGAAGCATCCTTAAAAATAGTCAGCAGCAAGCTTCTAAAAAAAAGACAAGTCTTATTCTCATACAAAAAATGAAATTAAAATTGTACGTTCATGTTGTTTGTTTACGTGTATTTTCTTACTTTGCTTTCCATTTTAACACCAACTGATAACCCATGTTTTCTTGTCCAGTCTTAAGACACTTTTACAAAAGACATGATATCAAACCATCCAAAAGGAAAAGAAAAAAAAAAGCCAATAAACCCCCAACAAACCCCAACTCTCTTCTACCTTCTAAGAGAAGGGAGAAAGGGCTACTTGAACAGTAGATCTGAGAGCACAAAGAGAGCATATTAAAAGAAAGTCCCCACTGAAACTGTAATATCTATCCCATTAGTTTACAAAAGTAACAAAAGCTTTCTGTTAGTCAGTTGTATGCAGAAACTGAACATTTGTAAGTCTGACAGCTCCTTATTAAAGACAGAACAGCACAATTGGCAAAGGAGATTTCCAGCAGAATCTCCCCATTTTCCCCCTGCTACAGTCTGCTTCCCAGGACAAGCAGCCAGTTGAGGACTGCTGGCCAACACAATGTTTTCTGCTCTTTCATTTTCCACATAATTTCACCCCCAGTTTGAATCATGTCCCCAGTACATGGTGACACTGCCCTAACAATTAACCAAACTGCAATGTTAAGATGTATCAGTTTATCACCAGCTCAGTCTGAAATTACAGGGTGACCAGGCACTCAAAGTTTCTATATTCTGCATACATGAAGTTGAAAATCTGCATGACTACAATGCAGAAACATGATTAAGGTGAATTTTCATACTTGCCTGTTTACGAGATCTCATTGCTGCCTCTTCTAATGTTTCAGCAGCTTCAAATTTGCCCTGTCGTCTGTAAAGTGCCCCAAGGTTCTTTAAAGTAGTTGTTACTGTTGGACTGTTGAAAGAAAAGAAATATAACTCTATGTAAAACACATACTCACACAGTAAACTCTTCTCAATTCACTAATAAAAGCTTAAATTAAAAGTAAGTTTATCATGTTTTTGTAATAATTTATTCTCGCTTGAAATGCTCTATACTGAACTTATGTACACACAATCACCTGCTGACCCCTTTCAAAGTGTATCAATGTCTCTGTGAGTAGCCAACATCCCTGAAACCGCAATGCTAAAACCTTGTGCTCCTCAGCTGCACCTCAAGGTGAAAATTTAGCTCTAGATGAGCATATCCAACTGAATAATTGTGCAGCTTCCAAAAAAAAAAGCTTATTCATGCATAGAGAGACCATTACTGTAGCATGTATTAGTCACAAAAGTAATTAACAGTTTCCTTCATCAGCTGTTACTTAACACTTATTTGCAGTTTCCATGCATTCAAACCATGCTTGAACAACAAAAGCAAAAAAATTGCCCATTTCATTAATAAGTCTCCCACTCCAACAAGACATTTTTGTTTCAATGGCACAAAGTTAACTCAGTCACAGTATTTTTAAATGAAGTTTTGCTCCAGTAACAACAGAGAAAAGATGTTCTCATGCATTAGAATGAACACATACATGAAAAACAAACCAACAGAATGTATTGCACACAGAACTGAGGATGGAGGAAAAAAGAGATTTCAACAGTAGAAAGGCTGAGTCTTGTTAAACATGAGCATTCAAATACTCAATAAACAAAAAATCCTCACTATCAGTACCAGTTGCAGGGTTTTTCATACACTGCACTATCTGCATGTTAAAAAAGCTGCAGTAATGGAACAAAATTAGAGCAAACAAGAAAAAAATTCACCAACTATAATCCAAGTTGAAATCTTTGTCTCTTTTATATCACTTTAAAGTATACGTTATCATTCACACCACTACATTCTTGAAGATTCAGAAACTCAAATAATGCTTAGTTGTGGCAGTTGAGCTTTGTTTTCTTGTGCTAGTGAGGTAACTAAAGGTGCAGCTATTTGCAGTCTCACTTTTGGCCCTCTCCAGAGGCCTTGCAGGGACAGGCAGGGCAGTCGTGCCAGGGACTGGTGCAGAAGGGAAGGTGACCTACGCTGCCACCTGAAGGACTGCCAAGAACACCACTGGTGCAAGTTTATGTCACTTACTGGATCTAACCAGCCTCAGGACTTCAAAACTGCTGCTGTATTCCTGAAAACCAGTCTTGGACCTGGAATTTTTAATACTTCTGGTTTTATACTCCTAAAAAAGGAGTTGCTTTGGTTTCATTTTAAAAAATGCTTTAATCTGAGACACTGAGTATTAATGAGTTGTTTGTCCTGTAAAGGAATTACTCACCTGTCAACTTTACAAGCTTTATACCAGCCACCGTATTCTCCAAAAGATGTGCCATCTTTTTGCTTTCCCTAGAACAAAGGTATTGTTGAAAAAAAACCCTGATTTGCAACTTAAACAAATAAAAGCTCCATAAAAGATTTATGACAACAGTCTTACTTTGCATTCTTCCCTCTCTTCTGCATGCATCCAGATAGGCTTATTTTCATCTGGTGAAAGAAGAAAAGCATTTTATAGAAGAACAAAACTACAAGGTATTGACTGTTTGATTTTCACCACACTGAAATGAAGCTGAGAACCAGGGAATTATACTATTGCTACAAAAAACCTCACTGTCCATACTACAAGTAGCAGATAAATAAAACACACGCCTCTTTTACAGTTTTACAATTCTGTCTCCTTTTCTTATCTGAACTTAGAAACAGTTACTTCTTAGAAGCTTTGAAGTCAGTATATACTGCCACCCATTTGTCATGTGTCAAGTTCTGTGCTAGAAAACAGGAATTTATTTCTTTTATCCTAACAACTACTCTGACATCTACTAAGTGGTGCATATGCTGCTGTCATAGAATGCAGTGAAAATTCTTTACTGGGATTTTTAGTTTATAAAATGCACATTTTATGTGCAAAAATGTACATTGACTTCAATGTACAGTGTAATTCTCAATTTAAAGGCATTTTCACCATTCCTTAAATGTGTTTATGGAGGGCTTGCATTAACAATGCCTTTATTTATGTCACTAAAATCCTGCATTGACTTTTTCCTGTGCCTGGAAAATGATGTACATTTTTCTGCCTCTATAAAAATAGCAAAATTGGGTTTAGTGGGGTGTAAGAAAAATTAGGCCAGAAACAAAATCCATAAAACACAAACCCACTAAGTCTACTTCATGTTTTTGAATCAAATGTTTGCTACTCTATCTAAAAGCTTTCTTATGATGAATGGTACTTCGAACACATCTATCAGCTCACTTTTTAAGTCCAACCTAAAGTAGACAACAATTTTCATCAGGACACTACTGACTTCTTGCAAATTTTATTCCATAACTACAAAAATAAAACATAAATTCAAATTGAGGGACTCAGTTTCTTACCATCTACAGAGCCAAACTCCCGTTCATGAGCACGAGTAAGAATCTCTTTGTATAAAGTTTCCGCTTGCTTAAACTTGCCCTGTTTTAGATAGCAGGATGCCTAAAAACAAAATACCACCCAAAAGATATCAGCACATTGCTTTATTTACCTTTATTAATAAGAAATACAATATATTGTGGATAAAAGTGCATTTCAATCAATGAGAAATTTTGTCTCAGGTGTACTTTTGGAAAGGCTTACCAGATTGTTCTTTGTTTTTGCAACATTTGGATCATCTGGTCCCAGCTTAGTCTGGTAGATTTCAAGTGCCCTCTGATAGTAATACTCAACCTCCTCATATTTACCCTGGTTCTGGCATAGCAAAGCCAAGTTATTTAACTGCTTGGCAACATCAGGGTGATCTTTCCCCAGGACCTGGAAATGAAATAAACTGTATTAAAACATTCTCTAATCATCACGTCAGGGTTTAGAAATAAATCATTTAGAAACATCCTGTTAGTTTTATTCCTCAATTCAACATGAGGATGAGAAAAGCAAAAGCTGCATTTCAAAGATATGAAAATGACTCAATTCTATCACAAACTGAGAATGACGCAGAACAATCCGTAAAGAGGAACTAAGTAAGTAGTAAAACAACATTATGTGGAAAGTATTATTTATATAATCTGGAAGATGCAGCCTCATGGACTAAAATAAATATCCACATAGAGAATAATCAACTTTAAAATTTTAGCTAAGTTTCATTTTTTAATTCCAATGCCCTTGTCAAATCAAAGACTATTTAGCTATCAAAGGGGAAGGAAAAAGGTAAAGAAGGTTTCTCACGAAACACAGAATTTAGCACATACCCAGAGTGCTCCAGCAATTTCGTAGCACTACTGGAATTTCCTACTCTTTTGAATTTCAGACACTCCTAACTATTAGGCATTGTTAACTCTGGGGTTTATCTGACAGATCTACCCAACCAAAGCATAAAAAGTAAGCATTTAACTTTGCCTTCTCCTTCACAAAGTCCCTTCAGAGGCTCTGTATTTGTCACTCATACCTTCTCTCTGATTTCCAGAGCTCGCTTACACAACGGTTCTGCTTCTTTGTACTTTCCCCGTTTACCATAAAGTACTGCCAGATTGTTAAGAGTTGCTGCCACCTGTCAACAGCAGAGAAACATTAAGTACACTGAAATCTGCTGATACAAATACTTGACAAACGAGCACATCTGCAAGGCACTGATGTTATCAAATTTTCCATGCACAGGATAGACCCCTTTAAATTTGCAAGTGAAGAAATAATTATTATTAAATGCATACATACACAATAGAGGAAAGAGAAACTTTAATCATGAAATAAATTTGCTTCCTTTGTGGAAATGTCACTTAGTGCACACATCTTCACATGTTCTTCTCTTACAAAGGTACCTCTCACATCTATACTTTGAGCTGCCCTGCATCCCACAGGCTACAAAAGTATCACATGAATGTTGCAAAATCTTGATTTACATTTCATTTACAAGCAGCAGTAAATCAAACCAGAAGTGCCCCTTCAATCTGAGTATAATAAAGTGACTTGAGTAAGCAAATTAAAATCTTTCTTCACAAATTGATTTCCCACAGAAAATCCAGGCAATCCAAAATCCAGTACGGGCAAATTATTTATGGTTAAACAGCACTGAACATAATGTGGCCTCCTACCTGTACTGTTTGAAGACAAGCCAGGTCTTAAAACCTTTCCTGATGAGTTTGATATTAGAATTAGTTGAAAAAAAGTTCAGTGAAAAACAAACTAAAATGATATTAAATGTATACAAACCGCTGGATGATCTTTGCCCAAAGTCTTTTCACGGATGGCCAAGGCATCATTCAGGAGATTTGCTGCATCTTTGTACTTGTTCTGGTCTCTGAATTGTAAAGAGATGTAATTAACACTGGGATTCAGGAATGAAAAATCATAAAAATTAAGCTGAGTTCACTATTGACCTAAAGATGCTACTACACAAGAATAATAATTGAGAATATATTAATAAATTACAAAGTAGAACCTGAAGCCTGTAACTGTAAATAGTTTACTAGCTGAGGACTGTACTGATCATGTACCATTTCTACACTGATATCCAATTTCTACCTCTAGATTACCTTGAAGTTGGTAATCAAGACATGACCCCTCAGTAAACAAAAAAGAAACCAACAATCAAAACCAGCTTCATTCCCAAAGCAAAGGTATAGGCAAAAGTTTGATTTTTAAGTATAAGGAGTCATATAAATACTTTGGGAACTTCTTGAGAGTTTTAATAATAATTTTAAAAGGAAAATAGAACAGGGAAAAGGTTCTAGTCTGAACATTAGAAGGTTGCAGCAAAGTACTAAGTATTTATTTCACTGGTATTTATCTATGGCAGTATACAAACCTGTACACCAAAGCAAGAATGTTCAACATAGTGGCAACATCAGGATGGTCATGACCCGAAGTCTTCTCCAGATCTTCAAGAGCTTGTTTACAGAGAGGTACAGCAACCTCATATCTACCTTGGGAAGCATACTGGATAACAAGATTATGTAGGGTCCGTAATCTTGCTGGAATTTCATAGCCACCTTGTTGGGCAGCAGCTGCTGCACTGCTATGCTGCTGTTGAACTGAAAGAAATCCACAAAATTTCAACTTGTATAAAAGATGACTGTAAATAAAACATCTGACATGAGTGCTCAGTGGCACAAAATGAGACTAACTGGGTTTTATTTCTTCAATACACAGAATCAGCATTAGAACATACATCACAGCAGTCAGGCTGTCTTGAACAGTGACAATGGAAGTATGACTTTTATTCTTCATATCCTGTCCAGTATTGTGTTACTATTATTTTTACAATTCTAGTAGCTCAAAAGGCTAAATGTAATAAACTAATGAAGAAAGCAGGCAACTATTTCAGCTCAGCAAATCATTAACATTCTCAAAATTATATAATGATTTTGCACTTACAAATACTGCTCTTTTCATATGGAAGGAACACTAACATAAGCTGAATACCTGCAGAAAAGCTTTTTCCTTTATTCTTCTTCTCTAAACATACAATTTTTTTTTGTTTCCCTTTGTTTGCTATGCCAAGGAGCACTTAAGGTTAGCACATAAAGAACTGAAACACCTTGGATGCCAGAAATAACAGCTGCAAGACAAAAGGCCCTGAGTCAAAGTAAACCTTTACGTTTTACTCACTAACCCTCAGGCTTCATCACTTATTTTCCAGTAGCTCCTAGCCTTTGGTTGTTGCAATCCTCACTCTCCCACTGCCCCAAAAATGTACTATCCCTTTTTACCTGACCAATTTCTGAGATGTAGAATATTCTGTCATATTCATTTTCATGCAACTCTAGAGAACACACAAGGTAAGGGCCCAGCCAAGAGCCTGACTTTATTCTCTACTTTCTCTTAAACAAAAACCACTCTCACAGACAGTGGGAGCATTTTTATGTCAGTGGAA
Organism: Dicaeum eximium; assembly: GCA_013396995.1. Lineage (NCBI taxonomy): Eukaryota > Metazoa > Chordata > Aves > Passeriformes > Dicaeidae > Dicaeum > Dicaeum eximium. Next base: position 1,444,588 of record VWZP01000751.1, read on the forward strand.
TCACACAAGTCCAAGCCTATACCCAGAGCCACTTCCTGCCGAAGCACCGAAGAATTTCAGCTTTTTTTTTTGGAAGGTCAAAGAAATCACTGACACGTCAACTTTGTCTTCTGTAAAGCAAAGTAAGGGAGTTTCGCCTCTCAACCTTCCTACTACACAATTCTAGAGAAGCAAGGATGAGCTAGGAAGGAGCTCATGATCAACACTGACCTACTGCAAACCCTTCAAGCCTTCCCTTCAGTGCTGGCTATGGATAGCTTTGCTATGCTGACAAGAATGCAGTGTACATTGTATGCATGCCCATAATGGAAATTTGAAAGTGCTGATTGCAAAGGTGGGTCCCTTCAGACATTTTCCCTCAAGTCATTTGTCTGTTGGGAAGCATTCTGCTCCCAGCACACTGCACTGACTCCACAACATCAATATGTTCCGTGTTTACACACGTACAAAACCCACATTCCACTAAGCAGAACTTACTTATCTACCAAGAGCTTTTTTCAATCACACTACTAAACATCTACCTCAAGTTCCACAGCATATTCCTCAGTCCTGCTCACCTGAAGACAAACAATGCTTCCACAATTAGTACTAAAATGCAGACAACCGTAGCGACGAACAGAGGACTATATGAAAAAAATTTCATACTGAAACCTGCCACAAAAATCTCAAATCAGATCATTAAAAAGGTCATTAACAGAATTCACTACCTGGTCAGAATCTGCCTCAGTCACTTGCAACTAACCATTCTGAGGCCTCATAGAAGGGTAACAGGATAAAGTCCAAATTTAAATCAATCTGAACTTCACAGCAGCAAGTAAACTCTTAAAAAACCTAGGCCCCAGTTCTGTACATACCAATGTACACAATGTATATCAATGATTTGATTCCTTATTCCAGCAGAGGTATTCACCACTCCAGCTGTGTCCCAGAGATCCCCAAGCTTGGATACATTTTTGTAAAGAGCATTTTACATTCTGCACTGCAGAAACACACCAAGAGTGTAATTAGAAGTACACTTACTTCCTTGTCCTTGGTCATCTTCATCATTGGGAAATAGATCATCCAAAGGCTCTTTGGTGGAATCTGTATCTTTATCCTCCTACAGAACAACCCCAAAACCAACAAATTAAATCTAAGGCATAAGAGGACAGTCCAGTTAATCAGCAATGTTAAAGAAAACCTCACATTCAGAATTGACAAGAGTAACATTTCTCACTAAAGTTTTCTAAATGTCTTGTATTTTAATGTATTTACACACTCTGTCCCAAAACAATACGGGACACCTTCAGAAAGGCCAGGAATAGAAATGAGGTCTCCTAGATTTCACTCTCAATTTAAGCACACAAGAACACATTTGCCATGCTCACAGAGACACTAGGTCTCATGGAAGTACCCAGTGAAGAGTAAGCACTACTCAGTACAAAATTGTCCATGGTACCTTTTTTAGTCATAAACACATAGGTGGGCAAGGGAGAGGAGTAAGGAGACCTGAATTTCTGAGAAGTTGAGAATTACTCAACTTCTGTACAAATAATATGATTTTGCAATTATAATCTGGAAGGTTCAAAAAACAAAACAAAACAAGAACACTTGAAAGGAATTTCATTTCCATCTGGAACCATACTAATTTCTGCACAATCCATCAGTTCAAAATTATGTTAAGCATCCAAAGATCATCTCAAATGTAAAACAAAGAGACAGATCATTCCTCAGTCCTGTTTCCTACATGTTGAGCCTACACGATATAAATAGTTGGAAGTTCTCAGAAATCATGAGCTCAGTAAGGAGAAAACCCAGAGGCAGAACACATTCTTATTTTTCTAGCTCTCCATTCAACACCTTCTTCCACAGAGGAGAAAAAGCCAACTGCTGCTGCTGGCATTCCAACTCCATGATGGCAGAGCAAGGGCACTGCAAAACCAGCAATTGATGGGACTACATCTCAGATAAGATGTTAATAATTTTAAGTGTTGACTCCAACCTCATATTGAGTCCACACAACTATTTCAAAGGCTAGAAACAGAGACTGTCCATATGATCAGTAAAACTACAAAGGTGCTTGACTTACTTGTACTCTATTTGTTATTAAACTTCAAATAATGGAGCTATTTAATCCATCTGCAGATTAAAGTCTCTGTTTGTAAAGACAATACAGCACATCAAATTCCCAACATTCCCTCCTCTGCCCCTCTTCTGAACAGGCTTCACTGGCAAATTAATCTACAAATACCAAGTCATGGAATAGCACTGAAAAATTCCAGGTGCACCTGACCAAAGTAACTCACTATGTCCAATATGTTAAAAAGGATTAGTCAAGCAGTCAGTTAAGCATGACTAAATCACACCTCTTTTCAACCATTAAAATTGCTGGAATAATTAGTTATGAAAAACTGCACTTTCCAAGACACCACTAAGAAGGTCTGAACACACAAAATTAGATCCTTCTCTACAGTGCCACCTAACCTAAAGAAGCAAAATAAAATTATAAAACGAAGCGCAAATAAATCAGAAGTCTTTTTAAGTAGTAAGTTCCTTCTGTAAATGAAAGTCTGTGCCCATTTTTCTCTCTGAATCTAAGAATAAGTAACACAATGGGCTTGTATACATGCAGATGATCACACTGTCTGGCAGATGGTCCTGAAAGGGGACTGGATAAAATCTTATCCTTGTGTAAATTCTCAACAGATACAAAAGCTATACAGTGATTTTACAAGACAAAAATTAAGTATTTTTCCTGCAGTCAAAATAAGCCAAGTCCTCTAGGTATTTAAAATGTCTCATAGCTTAGATTTCTCACTTATTTTAACTGCTGAGTTTATAGAAGTGGTATTTTTGCTTTGGTCCAGTTCTTCACATTTTTAAGCTTCTAAATGAGTATTTATCAATTCTGTTCTTCCTGTATTTTATTATCTTCAGACAGTAAAATATATACTCTCTTGAAATAAGAATGAGCTCTCAGAATTATTCTGCAAACTATGTGACACTAGTACAATGTAGTATTTTAATGACAAATATATCTAAGGGACAAATAAAATGTATCCATTATTTCTCGTTTAACGGGCAGATTACAACACATGTAAACGTAAGGTGCTTTTACTGTTTTACTATGGAGGTACTTACTGATGGTGAAATATCATCATCGTATTTTTTTAGTTGATTCATGAATTCTAGATGTTTCTTTTCTTCCTCCAGCTGAGCCACAGACTGCTCACTTTTCTGTAGTTTCTGCTGTGTGTTGGCTAGTTCATCCCGTAGCCACTGATTCTCCTGGCATAGCCGGCGAACCTGAGCCCGCAATTTCTGCTTCTCTGATTCCACTGCATTTAAGTGATTTGACAAGGCCATCATTACCTGAAAAGCAGAATGTGTCACATTACATACTTCCCCTAGAATGCAGTCCTGTTCATAACATACAAGGCTTTCATTATTTAAACCTATGTCAGCTGTGAAATCTGATAAACATGGTAAATATTCCCATTTCTCTTCTTCTTAGATATGGTTCTCACTTTTCCTCTAAACCCTTTATTATTTAGAATCACAGAATTATTTGGGTTGGAAGGGGCCTCTAAGATCATCTCTTTCCAGCCCCCTGCCATAGGCAGGGACACTTTCCACTACACCAGGTTGCTCAAAGCCCCATCCAACCTGGCCTTGAACACTTCCAGGGACAGGGTACCTGTTCCACCACCTCACCACCCTCACAGGGAAGAATTCTTCCCAAAGCCAATCTAAACCTACTTACATTCAGTTTGAAGCCATTCTGCCTTGTCCTATCACTACATGATCTTTGAAAAATCCCTCTTCACCCCTTCTAGCCCTGGAAGGGGATCTAAGGTCTCCCTGCAGCCTTCTCTTCTCCACCTCTCTCAGCCTGTCTCCAGAGCAGAGGTGCTCCAGCACCTCTGATTGTTGTCATGTGCCTCCTCTGGACTTGCTCCAACAGGTCCATGTCCTTCCCTTGTTGGGATCCCAACCTAGAGGAACTCTTTACTAAATAGTTTTTACCATTTTTACCAATAATTGTTTTCCATGATGCTATCAGAAGTTAAAATTGTTTCAGAATTCCCTGAACTGAAAATTATATGATTAAATATAATCTTAAAATATATGAAAAATTTGAACTAGATTACTGAACTGGAAATCTTTGTTCCACTAACATAAAATGGAGCAGTAATACTTTCAACTTGCAGGATCACAAAAATAACCTAAGAACTAACACAGAGTTCTAATTTAGCACCTTCCAGACAAAAAAAGGATTTGTATACATGCTTATAGCTCCTAAAGATGAACACCTCAGCATAATGGTAATACTTCAAAGGGATATTTATTCGACTGAGATCTGAATGTGCAACTGAACACACAATTTATAGATGCACTTTATATTACCAACCATAAGCTTGAGTGTGCAGACTTTCAAACACAGCCACATTAGGAACAGAAAACAGAACACTCATAAAATCAGCTTACTTGGAGTGGGTTTTTTTTTGCTGAGCAAAGTTAAATGAAATAGGAGCTTATTAAGTGAAAGCCAAACACTACCACCAGAAGATATTCTCCCTTCACTGTTTATGCAATCTCCCACTGAGACATGTAGAACAGCTGGCAGCAGTCCCAGGATGCACACCTTGCAAGAATGGACCACTGGTGAAGTACAAATCTTTCAGATCTGTTAGACATTCCCAAGTTACAAGTATTTAAACTCCTCAAGTTCATGGTTTATTTAAAAGCAAATTTATCTTTAAGTGGTTTTGAACTAAGCATTTAGTGTGAAACAGATGGTAACCTTAGCTGAAATTTCAGGTGTCAAAATATTCATTAAGCCTTAAGAAAATAATTTTTCCTATAAAGGTAAGGAAAACTCCAGGTATAATTTCCTAATACCAGTCCAAAACTCCAGATTTTAGCACCTACCTATTTACATATAAAAAATTGTTCTAATATTTTTAATTACTTGGTCAATTCAAACAGTGGCATTTACATAATGAGAAAGCATATTTCAGAAAATTGTGATAATAGGGTCAACATATTCAAACACTGAACAAGCTACAACGGCAAACTAAAATATTTTGTAGACTTACTCACTACAATTAACTGAAGGAAAAGTCTGATTACTTCGTCAGCGAAGTCAGTTTTATTTTCATTGAAATAACAATTCACCAGACCTACATGCTTGCCACAAGAAACATCAATTTCCATATCTTAAATTTAAAACATTGAAAAAAAAATACTACATTGTTACAACTCAAAGCATTCAGGAAGTGTAACCTTATCAGGTCTGAGAGCAGCAGTTTTAAGTGTAACTGGCTTCCTAACAAAGGCAGCAAATGCAGACTTCTTGGCTGTCCTCACCACTACAGCTCACAAAGTACCATGTGAGGCAAACAAGGCAGGAACATCTGCATCTGAGGCTTCTGACAGAGTCAAGAATCAGAACCAGCTTTTCAGAATCTAATACCACACAGAAGTTACTCATTCACGTGCACATCTTCTACAAACAACCATTAAAGGTAGTTCAACTATTGCAATTTTACTCCATGTATCTTCTAGCATTTTCCTCCTATACAAGGCATCAAAGTGTGTACAACATATACACTAAAGCCTGACAGTCTGTCCAGGGCTTCTACACTCCCTGTCTGATAACCCACTTTTCATTCTCTCAGTCTCAATTCACCATGATCCAATGCACACAACTTCCACATCACCACACAATAATAGCTCGATCCAGAAGAGAAGTCTGAGCACAGTTACAGACCTAGAGAAAGCCTGTTAGTGTAGAACTAACTCATTGGCATTTTCAACTCATTTGCAAACACTCTGCCATTTTACAGCGATGCCTGTCGTATCACATAGTTTCAGGTTTTTCACTTGGTACAAAATATCATAAAATTGTACTGTAAATATAGTCCTGACAATCAATAAACATACAACTTTCCACTTATCTTCTGCAGATGGTGTCTTCATCTACTAGGAGTCCATAGAAATTAGCTCAGAGTCCTCTCTTTAATGCATCAGTCAAAGTTGTTCACATTCTGTACTCAGGTCTTAAACTTTAAAATGCTTTTAGTTTCAATTTTGGTTTAGTAAAATGTTCAATAAACATTAGAGATTCTTAAGCTCTAAGAGCATCATGTGCTACTATAAAAAAATCTGAGTCAAGGTGATAGAAACATGAATTTAAGGCTACACCAAAGCTCAAAGGCTGAAGCAAACTCATTTATTATATGTGTGCTTGTTTGACACCTTCCTATGCCATCATTTAGAGCTAAAATGCCACTGCTCAGTTCCTGAGCTGCTCAAACATTACCTGTCCAATTTCTAATGTGAGAAAGTCTAAACAGAAAATGTTACTGTCTCACTGATGTCAAATGGAGCATAGTCATGAGCTTCAGTGCCTTAACACTAACCACATAATTAGTTCTGTAACACAGCACAATGTACAATAACTACCTCTATTAATTACAGCACCTTTTTTAATTTATATCCAAGAAAAATATAAATGTCCCAACATATTACTACTGTCTGTGGAGAAATGTCTGAAATGCTTCATTTTTACCAAAACTTTACCTGTGCTTCACTAAGGCCAAGCTCCAGCATTTCCAGTGACTTTCGAATCATGTTTGATTTCTCTTCAACCAGATTAGTTTCATCATCTTTCTTCAAACATTTCAGTGTTTCAAGTAAGCTCTGTAAAATTGAATTGTGTTCATTCTTCAGTGCCTCTAGTCCATTAATCACTTGCTTAGTTTTGGCAATGATTTCATCTTGAGTAAGCTTCTCCAACTTCTCTTCCTTTAAATACACCATTGTGGACATGTTTTCATACATTCTGAAATGAAAAAGTATGCTAGTTAATACAAAAGGAAAAATTAAATAAGCATTTAAGCCTGTAAGTGAATAAAGTCTGAAATGTATATTCAGAATGCAATTATATTTGTGCACAACTTTTACAATGTTTCATGTCCTGAGTTTGAACAGTTTCAAGTTTTCCAGTTTCTATTTCTAGATTTAACATTAACACTCATTAAAAAATTAAAAAACACCACATAATGAAACACAGACTATGACGTGGCATTAGAATTTGTAGCAACTGCTGAGGAACAGGGCTGCATCTCCAAGATTCTGGTTTGTGCAAAAGCAAAGTAAGTGGTGTACAAAATACATATTATAATAAATAAAGCTATTTGCAGCTGCCACTGATCTGTAGTTCTCCAAAAAATCCCCACAAAACAGAGCTTGAAGAATTAACAAATATCATCCAGCCTTCTGAAAGAGTTCATCAGTCAATCATGAGAAAAGTCATCTTTCTCCTGCAAAAAGGTAACACCAGCCTCATCCTTTCCCAAGGACTACAAAAGCTCTTATCACTATGTATTTTGAACATCACTTCTACTCCCTAGGACAACTTTAATTCATTATTTTAACTCTACACTTAACACATAGATATTCAGTTGCCTACAGGTCTAGACGCAGCTGTTTTGATGAAGATACAACATCTGCCTCATACTGGAAAAAATAGTTTGTATAGTACAACCCTTGCAGCAACAAACATTTCACTGTGCTATTTTATCAGTTTTATCTAATGCATTGCACTAAAGATAGTAAATTTCTGGATGTTTGTCAACACCTCTACCAAATGTAAATGAAGACTCAAAAAAGTTTAGAAACTCACATACTCTAATTATCACACATGCTGTTACTGAAGTGACAAACAAGCTTAACAATGTAAAAATGCAAAGAGAAGACACACAAATCATTTGACCCTTTTTAAATGTCATCAGAAGAATGTTCTATAATGAAAATAAAGACCTGAGAAATTACTCCTCTATACCTCAGTTATTTAAATCTTTGAGTGAACCAGGAAGTATAAATTAGAATAGGAAAGGTTTTTCAAAAGCAATAAATGGTCCCATCTATGTGAAGACGCCTGGGTAAGCATTGGCAAACAAACATTAAAAATTAATTAAAGCAGTATTAAAACTTTGTGCCACAGAAGGTAATTTAAAGAGAAAGCAAAAAATAGTAGAACCACTTAAGCCTTGAATTAAAACTGCTGTAAGAACATGCATATATGCATATCATGACAACAGCCAAAGGATGTGCTCTTATGCTTTTGTATTATATTAAAAATAAAGGGCTGCTCTTTCTGTTTATATGTACTCAAATTACCCCCTCTGTGATGATCTCCTGCAATAAAATACCCAAAAGGCATAGCCACTTGTTACCAAACAAAAGCTGTAGATGACAATAGGGTTTTTAAAAATAATCTATTGTCTGAAAACACAGAATTTGGGGAAGCGTGAACTTGGTTTTAGCCAGATTTAATACAGTAACTTCATATTCACAAATAAATCAATATGAAACATACAAATCTGTATAAAGCAACTCATCTAGCATGGCGTAAGAAATTTACCCATGAAGACCTGATGAGGAGAATATTTACATTTCCCATTTATAACCTGAGAACTATGACCCGGAATGCTTAAAAAGGCATTTTAAAAAGTTTTAAAATACAGACTCCCTGAAATTGTGCAGAAAATTGAACTGTGATTTAATGGGGACCAAATTTGCAAATAAATGCTTCTAACACAGTCATATAAGAAATTCTTAGGGATTATGCTAACTGCAGCACACAACTCAACTCTAATTAGCCTTGGCACACTTTCACAGCCTCAATTAACAATTTCCATCCAGAATGCACAGAACTGAACCTTTGATTATAAGGAAGCAAAACCAGCAGAGACATCTAATGAAGTGACTATGTGTGCATCTTATGTGAACAGAGATAGCAGCAATTCCTTCTGCATGCCTCAATATTCTGTCATTTTATAGCAAAAATTAAAAGCAAATGTTTGCATACATATTTGTAATGCATGCATAGATGCTGTCTTCAAAAAAATTAACACATTTTAAACCACCTCAGTAGAAATAAAAAGTGATAAATACAGATAAATTAATATCCATGAATTAACAGGCCCATAGCTCTGGCTGAATACACTGAAGCTGCAACTAAGGATGGCAAAGCCAGCACAGCAGCTTTTGAAGAGAGAAAAAGCAGGTTTAAACACGATGGGGCAAAACCACATTAAAACCACCCCAACAGCAGACCTGCTTTATGAATATATTTCTCCTGTCTCAATCCAGTGTGCCAGATTTTTTAGCAGCCTCATTCCAACCCAAATGTAGCTAAAAGCTTCCACTGCCTCTGCACTACCAGTACAAGGAGTCTGCTGGAGCTGGAGCCAAGCCAAAAGCTGCATCAAGACACAGACTGACCTGAAGGTCCTTGCAGCCTGCCAGAGGGATCCTCAAGTCTCCTCCAGTGAGCACTGTTAGAATCCCAATCTCTCCCTCTGACAGGAAAGGAATAAATCTTTTGGGATAAGTTTTGAGGGGTGTCTGTTGGTGTTCAGAGTTTTATAGATTGTGCTTGGGAGAATAATTTAGAAAACAGGAGGATAACAAACATGTAATTTGTCCGGCTATCAAATCTGACTCTTTGTAGGAGTAAAATGAATTCTTTATGAATAAATATCTATTTGTCTTTAATGGTAGTAAGAGAAGAAGGTCTGGTGCTATTTCCTTTATTTTTTAGATGTATTTTAGAAAAGATCATTGCCTGTTCATCAAACAAGCCCATATTTGAATACATAATCATATAACTGGGGATGCTTTTGTAAAGGGCAAGGACTTGGATTCAATGATTCCTGTGAGTCCCTTCCAACTCAGCATATTCCATGATTCTGTAAATTAGATTTCAATATCCTGAGGCAGCAAAAGCCACACAGGAAGCAAACAAATGAAGTTTGTATGCAGGATGTATACAGAGGAAAGGAGACAAAACCTAACCAGCCTTTCTATTGTCACTTCTCAGAAAACATTAACTCTTTCTTCCTATACATTTTCCCTACAGAAAAAAAGGGTGAAGGCAAAGGCTTCTTAAGCTCCTATAATTTTTGTCCTGCACTCCACTGCACTGCAAATTTGACCTGGGCAGGAATTCTAGATTCAAACACTAGTTTTTAGCTCAGTGTACAAATGAAAACAAAGCAAGGAATTAATATGTACAAAGGTTTATCAAACAGAATTTTCAATGAAGAAAAAAAATATGCAATGCAGCCAGAGATACAGACTCACTAGCTGGCTTAAGAAATTTACCTATTATATGTAATATGTGCCTGTGTAGATCTTGAATATTATCCTCCTTCTTTGTTTGTGATAATATTGACTATACTGAAGTACAGAAGTCACTTAATGCTTTCCAACTTCTAGAAAAATCAAGTCCCTGCCTTAAAACACACAAAAATTAGTTAATTTTGACAGATCAACATAAAAAGCCCTGTAACATCATCTAATAAAGAGGCTTCCACAAAATTTTCTAACATAAGCTCAAAACAAAGAAATGGACTGAGAATAGCAAGAGTCTGAACCAAAGAAAGCACAAAGAAAGCAATGCCAAGCCTTTCAGTCATGTAACCCCTGGGATAATCTCATCATGTACAAACAACTTAAGTGGCTGTTATCTTTAATCAGTTTAAATATTTTGTTATTCATAAAACTTTCAAACCAACTACACTAGTAATGCTGACATCACAGATTTCTGCCTAAATTCTTCCACAGACATAAACGTATCACAGCCAGCTACTAAGCTCTCCAGCTCATATTTGAAGATCTCTTACACAGCTTTTCCTACTCAGCTGCTTTTAAAGAAGAGTCATTTTCCTGCAGATCACCTCAGAATATTCTTGTGCCAAAACATATATGAATCCCTCTTTGCCTTATCAAGGAAGAATTTTATTCTAAAAAACCCAAGATTTTTTTTCCTTGACTGAAGATTAGCATGGATCTTAAAAATAAATAAATAAAGCTATTCTAATTTTTCTTCCTTGTTATGAATCCCTAAGGACTTCCCCTCCCAGTATTGATATTTTTATTATTTAATGGGTTTCAAGTACTAAAAGCTTGGAAGATAAATTTTTAATGTATTTAGCATCTGATCACGATTGTTGCAAAATACAATTTTAAATAAATAAATTATAAACCCCCCCCCAAGCCTAAACTGCTTTGTCAAATTCTCCCTGAACTTTTTCTCTGAATGTACAGCTAACAGGCAACATAGCCGAAAATCAAACAATAATGTGTTTGCATATAAAAAAGATTAAATCATCTTCCCAACAGTAAAAGCTGCTACAAGACTGGCTCAAGCCATACCTAGGGGCACTGTCACCTACGTGCACTGCAAATTCCACAAAGTTACAGTTAAAGGTTATACTAATTTGAGCTTTTTGTATCTCTAATAGGGACCTAACAGTTCACTTTTTCCTAACAATAATCAGTCTACTCAATGCTTTTAACCCTAATTTCACTCTTAGTTCCTCCTAACTAAATAGCAAGGCTCAGCATCCTACATCCACCATGTGCTTGTTTCAATTTTGTATGAGCTGCAAATTACAAGTCATTAATTCCCTGCTCAGAGCAAGAACACGTCTCATTACATCATGGAGGGCACCATCTTCAAATACTCTGAGCTGCTTTAACCGCTAATCTTCATAATGTGGAAAACTGCCTTCTCAAACAGCCCTCAAAACATTACAGGCTGTTCCAAGCACAAAAAGAAACTGAGCAACAAAGGCAAGAGATGAAAAATAGTTTGTGAAGGACTGAGTAGTGTGTCAAACACTGCATCAGCCGCACCCCTCCTGCAGGCAGCTCAGCAACAGCAGAAAGGACAAGGATGAATCACTCACGGATGCCTTTCATACACTGGGAAAGGCATTTGTAAAAGCACTCAGATAACAAACACTCAGTTTGGACTATATTGCTGTTATGGTTTTCAGTCAGAATCTCCAAGTCTGAAAGAACAATGATTATTTGTTGTTGTTTTTTTCAAATTTAAGATGTTAAATTTCTCTTTACCTGAGACTATTTCTGCTGTCACAAGTCATATTCCCATAAGGAATATTTATAATCTTTCCCTTTTTGTCAGATTTGCCTTCCTTTTACTTAAAATGATCCCTTATAGTCAGGAATTTTGTTCCATTACATGATCTCTAAACTCCCAGAGGAAAGTAGCTTTTCCCTCTTGACATATTCAGGACTGCATCTTTCCTGCCAGCACTAGTCATCACTCTTCCCATCATCTATATTTGAATCCACGCAGAATAGAAAATCTGGAACTGCACCTGCAAACATTGTCCTGGTGGAGGTCAGACTTAAGGCACACTTGCTGACCCAGTTCTATAAACAGAACACTGCTGCACTGCCTCGGGTTTCCAAATGCATGAGCTCTGAAAGCACCTTCAGCATGTCCCACACAGGTACAGCAGCCACCTTAAAAATAACTCGGTGAGGACAATTAGCAGCACATACTGGAGGCTGTAAATCACTGACCAGAAGCAGGTAAGAGGATGGAGTTGCACATGACCTAGCAACCAGTATTAAGCTACAGAGAAACTCCCCCTCTCCAAGAGGAGTCACTTTTCCTACCAATTTCCAGCTGGTAAGCATCTGAATTTTAAAAAAATTCTTACTGTGCTCCTCCTGCCAGCCTTGAATTCAGAGCTAGCCCTGAATGTAGAAGTCTGCCCTGCTATTTGGTTTAAAGTGAAGGTATGCTAGGTAAATGCTGCAAAAAGGACATTTGTAGTCCTTTAACACCAAGGGCACATATCCCAAGAAAAGCTCAGAATCATATCTGGAGTTTGACCTACATCCTTTAACATCACAAAATGTCTGTGTTGGTAAGTAAACTGCTTACTGTAAACAACCTTAGCTAAGTTTTGGCATTTCTAAAGGCAAGCCCAAAGGTTTCTGAAGAAATGCACAGGACATTAATAATAAGCAAATAATAAGCAGAGGACAGATTGACTAAAAGGAGTAAAACAAAAAATACCTTGAATACTGGCAGAAATTTGCACATCTCCAACAAGGCTGCTGCTTTTCTTTTACGACTGCCAGGAGCAGCCTACTCTCCACATGGCAGCAGTGGGAAAAGGCTGTGTGGCCTCACGTTCTACCCCTGCATCACAGCAGCATCCACCTCTGAAAAATACAGTGTCAGCCTCTAGGAAACCCCAATGGCTACCAAGAAGCCCAGGCACTGCATTAAACTATGTTTAAGTGAAGAGGATTATGTAGTTGTTTAGCTGTATCATCTACCTTGATAAATCTTGGAATTTTTTAATGTTGGGGCCTGCTATTAAAAAAAATTAAAAATCATACCTTTCAGGGCAAATCTTCAGATTCTTTGGAAAATGAAAAAATTATTATGGAGAAACGCAGACTAGCAAACCACATTTGCTAAAAAAAAGAGATGATAGCAAAAATAGCTCCTATAAAACCCTTAGCAAGGGTGATGCTGACAATTCTCTTTGAGAAAGCACAAGCTAAGATGATTTGCACTGCTGAGAAAGTACAAGCTAGGAAGATTTCCTCTGCTGCAGAGTCCTTTGATTTAGGCTTCTGTAGCATGCTACTTCAACACTAATGAACACTTTCTTAGCAATCATACTTGGATTCTTAAAGGTAACAAATTTAATACTACTTTGAAAAAAATACTTTTGCACATTTCAAAGACAACTGGCAAAAATGCCTTCAGAGTTATTTCAGCCCTCAGTTTTCTTTCCCGTGTAGCAAGCAAACTATTTTCATGAAAATTATTGCTTCCTGCTGAAATAGTTGAGTTAAAAATCTGTATACAGGATAAAAGTATTCAGTGACATAAAACCATTCTTTAACTACACGGATTAATCTTCCTCTTAAAGAAAAGATTATGGTGTCAATCCCTCAACCGTACTGCACTGAATAAACACTGGCTACTAGTTAGCATTTCAATTATCATGAGACAGCAAATCTGTATCCTTTTAACTGCAGACAATCCAGATGACCTGCCCACCTAATTCCAAAATCTCTTTTAGACTCAAACATATCTGGAATTCCATAATGCTGCCGGCCAAATCCCATCTTGCTCTTCCTGTTCACATACTGCAGCAGACTGAGACCCTCAGATGAAGTGACTGCCCCTTACACATTATTATGCCTATTCCAATTATTTCTGTGAAAGGAATCAAGGAAAAGTACCCTCTTTTTTGCATATCTCACCAACTGCATTTTACCTTTCCAAAGGCCTAAAAATATAGTGATCGAAACACAGACTACCAGCATATCCTAAAATCACTGTAGATTCTCTGAGAAGTGTTAGACACTACAATTAGTCTGGATGCATTATAAGCATGTAAGAGAAAAATTCATTCTCTGTACATATTCCCTTCTAATATCTCAGATTCTAAATGAAACTGGATGGATATTAAGACCCTTCTATGCATTTGGTATCACATCAAAGATTACTCTTTGTCAAAGCTGAAACAAGTGCAAAGAAATCTGACAGGTGTGTGTGTCTAAGGCAGTTCCACAGACCCAGTCAGGAGTCCAGAGGAGCTACACTAAAAGGCAGACTTTCAAGAAAGTACAGCTTATAAACTCTTTGTTAATCGAGGCTGCTATCATCTGTTACATGCTGGTGGTACATAACTTCCTTACTCAAATTCTGAAACAGCCCTGTGCCAAGATCCAAATCCCATTCTTTTCCAAAATAATAAAACTGAACACAACCCTCTTCTGTTCTTTGGTAGTGTTGGGGGAAATCTAATGCAGATTTTTTAATTTTAGTTATGTCCATGGAATCTCTGAAGGCAGACAGCCCGCAAATCTCCAAGTCTCCTACCCCTTGGAGCAAGGGAGTTGTCTCCCTTCTGTACTACTGTTGTGTCAACAGAAGCAGCGTCTGCTGGTCTCCTTCAAAGCAAGCACTTCCTTAGCTTCTGTGAGCACTAATAAACACTTTCAAATAGTCACCAATGGATCTTGAGGAAGGACAGCTTTTTGGCTTCCCTAATTCACTGACACAACACACCAGTTTAGACCACAGGAGATTTGCCTTCTGCATACAACAACAAAGCCCACCTCATTGGGTCACTTTAACAAAATGATCATGACTCTATCAAGAGCAGTTACATGAAGACAGAATAAACTTACTTAAATGCATCAGAAGGCAGAGGTGCAGTGACTTAAAAAGTACTTATAATTACCTGTAATTATTAAAAAGTCTTGTCACAAGAATCAAAGATACATCGGGAAAAATCTAAGCTAATTTTTCAAAAATTGTATTGTAGTTTAGTATTTTGTAATTATAAAGACATGCTTCATAAATTATCTACTTTAAGTGGATTGAAAGGAAATTTTGACTGTATTTTTAAATAAATACTGTCAAGAAAGTCTGAGTAACAGATCCATCATCACTATCAAATTACACAGTTTTTCCCCTCAATATTCCAAGAATCTACATTGATTTTTGTGTGAAAATAGCACTTGGCTCTTCATGGACTGGCCACCTTGTGCAAACAGGTCTTCCATGAATTTTGATAAATGTCTTGATAAGGCTGGTTCTTGCTAGTGTGAGAGACTTTGAGACTGGAATAGGGTTAGGCACATGGGACAAGAGAGGAAATACAGAAACATCAAAAGCTACCTTCTTGCAATTTGAAACTGTCAATTGTGTAGACAAAACATTTTTTCAGCTTGACTCTAGTTCTTTCATTTTGCATTGTTATTTTTGGACAAGAACTGCTTTATTGACTAATCAAAGTATGCATCCATTTATGTTATCTATTTATCTGATATCGAAACAGCACTTAAGTAGAAGCACAGGAATGTTCCCATCAAATCAGTCTTCCAGAATACATTAGAAACTCTATCAGCTTCCACTTACTAACATTATCTTAACCAAATCTACTTTTTATAGCATACCCATAAAGATCTAGAAAATGCATTCAGGAAGGGCAGAGAAGGCCACAGGTTGCCTCATATCACTGGACCCACGTGGGAAGCTCTGCTGACAATTTGCTGTGAGTACTGACTACAAGGCTCTTACATGCTCGATGACACTGAAGAGAAGGGTTATTCGGACTGAAACAAGGAAAAAAGGCAATTTCTTCTGCAGACATAAAAGGAACATCCACTAACATTATTTTAGCACACAGCAGCCTTTAGGTTTAACAAATCCTTACATTGGGTTTTGAAGCTATTTAACAGTCTACATTAAGATGCACAAACTGTGCAGAGTCTTTCTTCAAGCTTTAGGGAAAATATCTTCCTCCTGCTTATCTTTCAACAATTTAAAAAAAAAATGCAAAACCACTAATCCAATTCTTGCAAAAAGACCACAGAAAAAGTTTCACAATTAAACTGTACAGGCATAATCCTTAATATTGAGAAAAAATTAATGCTAACCCATTCAATATTACATCAAAATCAATACTTTCAATGGCAACTATCAGTTATAAGCTTTTTTTTATGCCTTACATATTTAAGTTCATAGAAAGCACAGCAAATGATACAACCATCTAGAAAAACAACTGCATATCACTCAGTGTTTCTTACCTATGACTGCAGAAAGCTGACTTAGCTGTAAGGTTGGAAATAATTTCCTTGTTAAGTACTCCATAATCTGGAGGCCTTATTCTGATGTTCTCAACTCTCTTGGGTCAGGAGGTGCTGAGCAGCAGAGCAGGCCCTGACCCAGCACTTCACAAGGGCACCTTAACATGCTGTGCACTCACATCTGAGGACCAAACCATAGTTCCAACCCCTTCTCTAGTGATCTTTCACATTCCTGATTTATCTTAGCTAGTACTGGGCACAAAGTGTCCCTTTGGAACTCCTGAAATCCTCACTGTGGTCACCACTCGTGTGACAGTTCCCACCACCCTGCTGCAGGACATCACTCTTCTGGTGGACTGACACAGAACAAGAGCACGTACTAACTGGAAAATAAACACAGAAGCTCAAAGTTTCATTTGAATATTATTTTTTAAACAATCTCACTTGGATAATCTGCTTTGAAAGCATCCCCCTCCTGAGGATGGCAGAACAGTGGCCTCCTAAAACAACCATGCCATTAAAAGCACTGTATCATGTGCTTGCAAGCATTGCTCCATGTGCAGACAGACTACAGGCTGCAATACAAAAAAGGAAAAGAAAAAACGGAAGTCAGCAAGCATATTTTCAAGCTATTTGTTATCCTAACAAATGGGTATGGATCAAGATTCAACGGCCACACAAAAAGCAGTCACTGTAATTCAAACCCCACCAACTGCTGCTTTCAAAAACAGGCTGTACATCTTTGCTCTCCACCTGCATTCAGCACAGATTCCAAACACAAGAATTTTTTCTTTAGTTAAACAATGTATTCCAACAGCAATATTTGAAGTCTGTGCTAAAATCAACATACAGACTATGATTTTTTCTTAAAACTCCTGGGAGAGAAATTGATACTAATTGAATAAAAAGTACTTAAAAGCAAAGTAATTGATTCATTAATCTGCCTTTATCTGTTTTCTGAACAATGAAAAGGAGATGTATTTAAGTAGCAGCAAATTACTGAGACTCTGAGACAAAGTCACCCTGTGGTGCCTCTTGTCTTTTCAAAAGGTATAGAATGAATAACAAATCCTTTAAAAATTAGGACATCTGGCTATGACACCTGTAAGTACCATAAGAAAACATTACATATAATCTCTGTATGATTTCTTAAACCCTTGGGAGTGCCTACCAAGGACCAGTACCATGTGTTCCAGAATGCTCCCAGACCAGAATCTTATGAAGCAGTTTTATTACATCCTCTCTGTTAAATACAATTCTGCCTTATCACAGGGATAGTCCTCAGGTTCACACATCTGATCTTCCCAAAATATGTAACTCCTCAAAATCAGCATGTGTTTCTGGGGATTCACCCCTCATACCTCTAGGTCACTATCATGTAAGCTAACACACTGCCAATCATCATCATGACTTCTGCACCCCTCCATGTTTCAATACATTCATTAATATTAATTCAGTAATATTCATTATACAGAATGCTACTATACTGAATTGGGCTACTACATCCAGGGAAATGGTGTATATAAACAACAGCACATTTTTTTATTTTCCACACATTATTGCCTTCTATGTCCAGAGGAATTTAGAGACAGAAACAGACACTGAATCATCTGGTCTGGCTTCCTGCAAACACCAGACCATGAGCACTCTTTCACTCACCAAGGCTATGCTTAGACATCATAACCTGGTGATGCTCCTCACCCAGCCACATATTTCATTCACATCCCTGTCCATAATAAATCAAAATAAATGTATGGGCTCTTTACTGGATTTTTTTATTGTCAGAAGTGAGGGGACAGAAAACAAAAAAGGCTCAGGCCATGAACAGAACCAAAATACACTTATTTCCCCAGGCTGCCATGCAGCAAGCTGTGTTGATAGAACAAGGACAAGGGAACAAGCAGCAGGACTGTGGAACTACATAAACCAGCACTGAGATTGAAGAACATTTAATCTACATCCTTAGAGATCAATTATATATTCCTATTCTGTCAACAGAAACATTATAGGAGGTTGTAGTCCCCCTCCTAGCTCAAAACTATAACCTCCCCTATGCCCTCACATATCACGATCCCACTAGTTGCATTAATCTGACTACACTCTGCCACTGTGAGAGAGAGATGAATCCACTTCTGTCATCAACCCTTCTCCCTTTAAACACACACTAAATGTGACTGGGAGCTGGGGGAGAGAGAGCAGGGTGGAACACCCAGTTTAAGCACAGGAACAAATGAAACATTAAAGGTGGGGATATACTAAAATCCACTCATGGCAAAGACAGGAGGGATGACAGAGTAACCTCTCTGAAATGGAAGCTGCTCAAGCCAGAAGAGAAAGACAAAACTGTGCCTTTCCCACACTATTCAGGCTGACATTGTTTGATAAAGGAACATCCATAAAAGCACTTAATCTTAAAACAATATTCTATTTAGAAAAACAAAAAGAAAGCAGCAGAACCACAACAACACACACCCTGCTCCTCCCTGCCAGTCCCTAATCTGTATGACATTTTTGTTTGCAAATCATTCAGCCACTATCAGCTGGAAGGAGCAAACTCAAGATACAGTGCAGGAATGGAGTTACTGCAATCCTTCACAAAACTTAAAACCACCACCCTCTGCACTGAGGAATGGCTCACAAGTTTGAACCATAGCACACTGCCAGTAATCTTAATTTTTTGTTAACATTAACTACTTAACTACTACATACAAACACAGATAAGAATGAAAATAATAATTTATCTGGTAATCCTGAAAAATATATGTATTGTCCTTTAAAAATACTAACTTGTAGATACAACTTTTTAAGTAGTATCAAAAGGTTGGTTTATGTCAGACTTTTCTTGAACTTCTGAAAATTAATAAGTGCAGTGTTAACTTTTCAAATGGTTTGCTGGGGTACATCACACAGTAAATGTAATATAATTAGCCACCACCCCAACCCCACAGATACGTAAGGAAGCCAGTACTACTCACTACATTGGTAACATCCTTTGTTCTAGTCACTTTAAAATTTAATAAAATCAGCTAGGTTTCTGACATAATCCCAGAACGAAAACCTAAACATGATGAATTGGGTTTATGGTGGATATTTACAGAATAACCAAAATATGAAACTGCTCACTTTAAAGTCTACCCAGAAAAGATATTTTACTGCTTCACTTGCAAGGAAGACTTGATATTGAGAAACCATGTACAAAATACGTCCATTTAAGCAGGTAACAGAGGGAAAGCATATTGGAAATATAAGATGGCATGATCACATTTCCTCATTTTCAGGAAGAAACACAACCAACCATAATTATTGACAAAATAAATTTATTTTAATTCTACATACATGCCAAATGCCTAAATACAGCTTCCAGAGTAAAGATTGTTTCTGACTGCAGTTAAATGCAGCATCCCTAGGAGATAAGATGGATTCAAAGAAACAAACAGTGACTAAATCAACACACAGATACTTTTACTTAAATTTGTTTTCTTAGCTGACTGAATCTGAAGAGACTGTCAACTATCAGAGACTGTCTTTATACATTTAAAGAAATTAGCATCTCTAATGCTAACTCTGCTTTAGTGTTCATCCTTTGTTCACATTCCCAAATATAATATGGGTACTAGAAGCATACATACAACCTTCAGTTCTCATGCTTGCCCTTTCAGTATGGCCTTTTATTATTAAGTATTTTAATTGTCTAGCACAAAAAAAGCCCAATGTATATTCTCATCTCATGCCTGATGACTACAAAACACCTCACACAAAACCCTCTGGAAGTAATTCCTGTATCACTGAAAGCATCTGCAATTCTGGCTCTAATCCTTGTAATGAAGTGCCCAATTTAAATCCCGGAAGATGACGACAACAAATATCTCAGCAAATCCAAGTCAGAAAAAGGGCACCTTTCTCTGGTCAGGCATTTCTTTAGTAACTTTTCAAAGGAGCCACACTTTCTTCTACATCCTACTTTCAGAAATGAAAATGTTTCACTAAATAAAATACTGGGAAGACTTCATTACCTCAAAAACACCTGAAGCTGACTCTGACTCAGGACAGCTACTACAACCAGTTCTATTTTGAAGTCAAATAGGATTCTTTTTAGAGTGAACAAGGTCTCTCTGACTGATACTTGGGTACAACAAATATGTCTTAGACATTATGTTTGTCATGCTTTTGCTTGAAGGAAAATCAGAGTTAATGTTTTTCTAAACTTTGGTCAAGGTAAATACTGTGTTCTTGTAAAACAATTAGAAATACTTTGCAAACATGAAATATTATGAAGGCTGAATTAAGAGAAAGCCTGTGGCTACCACTTTATTGCAACGATGATGGAATTGGTCCATTTTTACAACAGTTGTGTCAAACTGAACAACACCTTGGAGGCACACAGACTACAAAGAATGTTAATTTAACTAGACCTAGCATACTTGTCCCTATCACTATCTGCTACTCTGCTCTTCAACATTGAATACAGTAGTACAATTTGCTTATTTAGGAATTTACCCCAATTTCTGTATTTTTAACTCCTCCTATAAAAACTTTATTTTACAAGTATTTGTACCCTGAATTGAGTTTTAAAATAACCATGAGCTATGCAGCTGGAGAGATGCTATTAATCCTAGAGTAAATTCAACTGCATGTCTGCCAGAGAAGTCAAACAGAAGAAGAGATGAAAGAGTAACTGCACAAGCCCACATTTCAAGAGAAACAGAAGCTGCACTAAATGGACTCAGAACTGAATATAAGGCTACAGTATTTCCCCAAACTCCCAAATAAGAGACATATGTAGGTATGCGTGCATATGCAAAAAAGATACAGGGAGAGAGATACGTGTACTGTACGAGCAGCACGAGTGAGAGGTTTCTGACATTAACATGGCAAGTTCTCCATAAACACAGGAAGCAGCAATTGTCCTCATATGCCTTAAGCATCTGTAGAGTGTATTTTGTTCTGTGTCAAAAACATTCAGATCGTGTTCAGGACTCCTGCATATTTAATAACAAATGATGTATGTGATTCTTCTGTTGTCAAACACAGACCTTTTAAAACAATCTATTTCCATTAATAAGACATTGCTAACCATATCATAGGAATTTGAGAAACAATTCATGATGCTATTTCACAGGACCTTTGGGGGTAACTTTATTCTCTTTTTTAGTAATATATGGTAGCAAGTAAAGGAAATCTGTGCTCAAATTGCTGTTAGAATTTCTGATTACTGGAATTGTCCAGCTCCATCATCATCCTTCAGAAACATGAAGGCTGCCAAACTTTAACTGCAACACGATGCAGAAGTGCTACTGCACTGATGAGCGAGTTGCAGGAACAGACAATTCAAATTCCCTGCATTTACCCACGTGCTTCTGCATTATGTGAAATGCCCACCTAAATGGAACTGCCAGAGTTCTCCATAGCTGTTCTAATTTCATGGAAAAGGTCCTCCTAAACCATGTGGTCACAAAAATAATTGCACAAGTGACTTACAAGGTCTTCTGCTCAGCCTCACCAGATGGATCAGCTTTCTCTCTGCTGCCAGTAAATGCTGAACGTGTAACTTCCAACTGTATCTGTAATCCTAGGGTTATAACATCCTCTATCGTGTTTCGCTGAAGCTTTGCAATTCATACTCAAGTAAAATAAAGCTACTCCAAGAGTTTTAAATCAACTGTGCATTCTAAAAGGTGTTGCTTTCAGTTTTGGTGGGTTTTTTTTTTAATCAAAATGCTAAGTTGTCTAAAATCTCAAAGGTTCCTCTTTAGCTTCCAATGGACACCCTTTGTGCCTAAGTTTCCTATTTAAGTGATGAGCAAATGCAAAAGTGGAAGTGAAAAAGACTATTACTTTGCAGAGTAATTGCTGTTAAACCTTCTGCCAAGCACAACATAGCTAAAAATGAATTTTAACTCTTTTAGTTTCTGCTATTTTTATGTGTAAACATGAAAGCATACTGTACGAATGACACTGGCTCACAATTTTGCTGTTCAAAGCAAACCATAGAAACAGACTTTTGCTTTTTCCTAGCCAGTTTTGTTTCCTGAGTCTGTATTCTGACTTCATGACTGCTATTTTGAGTACTGATACTACTTTTACATCATATCCACTAATGGAAATCACTAACAGGGAAAAAAGAAAAAGGAATAAGAGCACCATCATTGATTTAGCTGCCTTCAAAAAGCCACATGAGTATTACACTAGGTGATGCCACCTTGGTCATTAAAATGTTCTTCAATATGCTTAAAACACAGAATTCCATAAAGTGTGAAGAAGTTTCCTTCTTCTGATTACGTACAACTGCTATGCAGATCTACAAATCTGGCATCTCACTACTTAGAAATATAAGAAACACTAAAGCAAAATGAGTAAGGTTTTAAAGTGTCTTCCTAATTACTCTCTGCTCTAAAGATATGGTTAGTTATCAGTTAAATCAATTATGTATTTTTGCTAGAATAACGTGTTTCTAACCAATGCTTTCCTTATTTTGGAGGTGCAGAAATCCGGGCAAGACCTAAGTCTGTGAATCGCCTCCGACTACAGCACGGCAGGTGACCTACAATGTATAAATCCGGTCACTATGTACAAAGCCCAAAGAAGACCTGTCCTTGCCTCGCCTTCCACCAGTTCCGACCTGGCAGCGGCACAGCCCCACAGCCCAAAGGGGGAGCGCAGACAAAGCGCCGCACGCCCGGAGCCGCAGGCCGAAGCCTCCCCAGCCCTCTCTGCCCGCTCCCTCCCAGGGCGGCGCCCGCCGCAGCACCGAGGGGGGCCGGGAGAGGGAACGGGGACAAAGCCGAGCCGCCCCCATGCCGAGGCACGTACCCCTGCCCGCAGCCGAGCGCTGAGCGCAACTGACAAAACGCCCACGAACACCCTCCCCAAAACCCACCCGCCCTGGGCGCGGAAAGGACGGGGCCGGCTGTCAGCGCCGGCGCTGCGGGGGGACCGGGCGGCCCGCGCAGCCTTTTGTTGTTTGCGCAGCGGCGGATAAAAAGGGAGAGGAACTGAACGCCCCACGCACCCACACCCAAATACACACGCCCCGGGTCCCGGCCCGCCGGCCCCGGCCCGGCCGGCTCCCCCCGCTCACCGCTCGGTGCTGCAGCTCGGGCGATGTGCGCAGCGCTCGCTGGGGCGGCGGGGGNCCTGACATGGCGGCGCCCCCCCTTCTCCCACAAGCGCCCGCGCGCCCTTCTCTCCCACCGGCCCCCCTCATGGCGTCATCCCCCCCCAGGAGCGGGGCAGCGCCGGGCGGGATGCTCTGAGGGAGCGCCGGGCTTCAGGTGCATCCCCGAGGCTGGCAGTGCGGGCCACGCTAAGCCTCGCTAAGATTTGCCTCGTCTGCCTCAAGTGGATGTCAGTGGAGGGCAGATCCCGGCGTTTCCTCAGGGCGCCCTCGGTGACACTGGGGTGGTTTCGCTCCAAGGGGACACCCTTGAATGTTCTTGGCGCTGGTTTGACTGTAGTGGAAAGAAGTTCAGGGTTATGATGACTGTAGGACTCGTGAAACTGATGCCCCTATCTCAGTCGGATGCCTCTGGGAAAATCTTCCACTTCCTTTAAAAAGGACATTGAGGTGCTGGAGTGTGTCCAGCTAAGGGCAGCGAAGCACGTGGAAGGTCTAGAAAACGTGTCTTAAGAGGAATGGCTGAGGGACCTGAGTTGGTTTAGTTTCAAGAAGAGGAGGCTCAGGAGGAACCTCATCACTCTGGAATAGGTTGCCCAGGGAGGTGGTGGAGCCACCACTCCTGCAGGTGCTCAAGAGGCATTTGGATGTGGCACTGGGCAATGTGGTTTAGTGGTTATGGGGTTACAGGGGCAGTGCTGGGGGCATGGTTGGACTGGATAATCTTCAAGGTCTCTTCCAACCATGACTTTATAAAATGCGCTTGAAANGGAGGCGGCCGGAGGAGGATGTCAGAGATGGGCGGGCGAAAGGGAGGAAGGAAAAGGGTTTTTTGGGGGGGAAGAGAGGACCGGAGAGAGGGAGGGAGGGCGAGAAAGAAGCGAGTCAGTACCACGGCGCACCCAGTGCTTCCCGCAAGGCGCTGGCAGGGCCGCGGTGGTCGGCGCCGGCGGAACGGGCGCTGACAGCTGCCGGCAGCCGCCACCACCGCCCCGGCTGCTGCTGCTGCGGCTGCGGCCGCCGCCCCTGTCCCGCCCCGCGCTCCCCTCCCTCCTTCCCTCCCGCCCCNTAAGGGCAGCGAAGCACGTGGAAGGTCTAGAAAACGTGTCTTAAGAGGAATGGCTGAGGGACCTGAGTTGGTTTAGTTTCAAGAAGAGGAGGCTCAGGAGGAACCTCATCACTCTGGAATAGGTTGCCCAGGGAGGTGGTGGAGCCACCACTCCTGCAGGTGCTCAAGAGGCATTTGGATGTGGCACTGGGCAATGTGGTTTAGTGGTTATGGGGTTACAGGGGCAGTGCTGGGGGCATGGTTGGACTGGATAATCTTCAAGGTCTCTTCCAACCATGACTTTATAAAATGCGCTTGAAAGTCTCCGCAGTGTGCAGCGGCTCATGGAGCAAGTCATGCAGGGAAACAGGCTGAACGACAAGTTCTGTGTTGAAGGCTGGGCGCCCACATAGAGCTCAGCGTGTCTTGCTAATATATTTCAACACCCTTGTCTTTGTTCTGCATGGAAGTAAGTGAAAGATCCCTGCACTTACACAGGTTTACACAAGAAAAGTAAGACTTCTGTCAGTGCTCAGTGACGCTTGTCACAAGAACTATTTCTTTGCAGCTTCCAATTTCATTCCCACTCTCACCAGAGTGGAAGGAACTGCCACAGTATTTTCTTTGTGTTATGTTCCACTAGGTACAAGTTAAGCCCAGAAGGGAAAGATGGAAGGAATTGAGGTATAAGATAGAAAAAAAAAAAAAAATTTAAAAACAAACAAAAAACAACACCAAACCCCAAAACATTAAATATAGCAAAGCAGTAACATGTACATTGTAAATAATCAGGGATTAGTGACAACTTAACTATGAGAGAGTTATATTGTGATGCATTATCACCTGAGCTCCACACAGAATAGAATAGCATTGTTCAGTTGGAGGGCACCTGCAATGACCATCTAGTCCCTGCAGTACGTACAGGGTATGAATCATAACCTCATAGAAGAACACAGAGGTAAGTGGTAAATCCAAATATGCAGTCTCACCCAAGTGGTCATATTTAAAACATTCAAGGAAAGCAGAGCTTACATATGTTTGCCCTCATGTACAGTGCTGAGCAAGTCTACAGAATAGCAGATGTGAGAAGAGTTGGGTGAGAAAGCAAGACTCCTAAGAATAAGCAGGAAGTCGGAAGAGGAATCAAAGCTAATGCTGTTGTCAAAGAGGCAGAAGAACAGGAAGAACACAGAAGCCTACAAGAAACAAAGCAGAGTTAGGGGAACATGGATAATCTGCAGACTGTAAATACAGAGAGTCACTGCTGGATTTGAAAAGCTGAGGGAAAGAAAGTATACTTACTGAATTCCACACTGATTAATATCTTACACATATCAAGCTGTCCAGCAAAACCCAATTTTGATACAAGTATTTCCAAGCAGCAGTTTCTTGTGTTCTTCATTTAAAACTTTTCTCTGGCAATTTTATATTAATGGTTTAATTAGTCACATTTTAGTTTTGACAGGCAATACAACCTAACTAATAACAATGTGAAATACGTGTTTGCACAGTAATACGAAAGGGGAAAAAAAAGATTGAAGGGCATTCCTTTATACAAACTACATTTTAAAAAGTTATGCCAATTGGTTCACAGGTTCAGAGTATTCTCATGAATATGCAAGAGATTTAATTAAAAATAGAACATGCCCTAATTACATAATTATGCAAGAGAACTGATTCAAAGGAACCACTCCTGCCTTTTGAATAAACAATATTCATTGCTTTCTTCCTATCACACATTTGCCTTAAAAGATTTCCTGCAATTAGCTGCTTACCCCAGGGATGTGAGCATCTCTGAACAAAGTAACTACTCCAGCTATGACCCTGATTCATAATATACTGGCTAATCAAGTATATGCATCCTGGCAATTTCCCACATAAACAGCACACACTATAAGCTCCCTCCTGCAGGAAGGTTGATTAGCTCAATGGAGCTATAGTGCAGTGTTACTCCTCTCTGTTTATGGCACACAGCAGAAGTTAGACACAGGAGAGACTTGGTGAAAATTATTTTTCCTCAAGCTACTGCCTGACCTGAAATATCCGAAGAGTTCCTCTTCATTTGGATCTTGTTTTTCCTGTCTCATCTACATGAGAATTATCCAGGTTCATCTAGCAGTAAAAACTATTCGCTGCCCACATTTCCATTTCCTCTTAAGGAACTCGTTATGCTGCATGCCCTGATTTTTTGATTAAATTATCGAGACATGCTGTCTCTAGTATATTACAGAATCACAGAATCAATTAGGCTGGAAGAGACCTCTGAGATCATCAAGTCCAACCTATGACCTAACACCACCATGTTAGTTAGACCATGGCACTAAGTGCCATGTCCAGTCTTTGCTTAAAAAACTCCAAGGATGGTGACTCCTATGAACCTTTGCCTATCACCAGCAAGGTCGCCGTGGTTTTCTGCAGACTTCTGAGTGCATACCAAAATAAAACCCCAAACCACATTATTTACAATGCTGGATTCTTCAGTCTCAATATACCAATTTCCCTCTTACTCCAGAAGAGAGAAGGAGGTTTGTAATTCACAGTGGGAGAGCAAAAAGCAAACAGTTCAACTTATGCAGCACAAAGCTCTGTGGTTTTTGAAGTGCAACAGTGTGAGAAATACACACAGCAAACTGAGGTCAGCTTAACTGACATCCACAAATGGGGTGAGCCTCCAAAGAAATCCAGGTTCACTTCATTTAAGAAGTGTGGGTCATTTTATTTTACCATTTGGGATGGGTTGACACTGGCCAAACGCCACCAGAACACCGTATAAAAAATATCCTTCTGTCTTAGAGGATCTTCCTACCAAAAGAGAATCTTTTCCTTTTCAATCTAATCTTATAGTCTATACAATCTATTACTTCATTTTAGAAATATGGCCTCAATAAAGTACTACATTGGAGTAATTTCAACTGCTGCTAAAATGCTGTTTAAAAGCATCTTGGCCATAATAAATATTGAAAGGCCAGATTCAGCAACCTGTCTGGCTTTTCATCACAACCACTTGACAGTTGCATATGTTTTTAGTTTGTATTTCCTACAAGAACGTCCTTAATGGAAAAGAGGAAACATAAAAACCACTGCTCAGGACTCAGAAGCATCAAGTACACAGTCCCAGGCACAATTTTAGCCCAACTCTTTTGTTCATATGTGCAATTACTGCATGCAGAGCTACCTTTTTATCAGGGAGTTCAGGCACTTTGGGGTAAAAGGACTGTGTTTTGCTTTGCTTGATTCATTGTCAAATGCCTGAACTTACCATTGGGAACCCACTGTCAGGCTAGGCATTAATGCTAAGTAAAATAAACACTGATCGTGATCCTGCTTCCCAAGTCAATAAGCTTTATTTACATGCAAGTGAATTCTCCATTTTCAGAGTCACAAGGATTTCTAGGAAGCTGTAACAAATGGAAGCCAGTTTGCTTTACCCTGCTGTTTTCTCTCCATAGAGAAATAACAAGGAAATAAAGCATGCCGTTAATTCAAGTCTTAACAGTTAATTTTTGTTATATCTTTTAAAACAGAGCTGGATACTTGCACTGGACATTTTGTTAACAAGATTTTTTTTTAACTCTCAGTTATTACAGAGCGGTGCTGATGCTAAAGAACATAACACACTGAATAAAAGGTTTAAGCAGCACATTTAATTAGCTTTAAAACAGTTCTGTTATGAAAAACAGACTTCTAAACCTCAGGTAATACAGTTAAAATAACCACTGGAAAGCTAGATAATTTGCATGTCAATATTAATATGAACATAGAGAAAAATACTAGACAATTTCAGCAACACAACTATGTTTATATATCCCAATTTACATTGTTATCTTCAAAGTAGTAAGTGATCAAGGAGCTGAGGATTCCACCCTTTGACAAGTTCTAATACTCTGTCAGTATTGTCCGAGATCCTACTTCAAACATCAAAATTCTGAACAGGTTAAGGATGCACAGAGGAGAGCTTGTGATGATAATCTGACTTGTATTTTTACTCCTTGCATTTAAGGAATAGGTTGCCACCTCTAGGAGGGAATGTTTACACCACTATTTACTCACTATGCTCCACCAGCAACTTCTGTTCTGCCTTCTGTCATACCTCTCATTTCACTGAAAGATGAAGCAACTTTCTTCCTCACTTGTTTCCATGCTCCACAGTCAGCTGATGGTTGACTACCAGTGCCTTTCTAGCTTGGAAATACTCTTTTCTCCATATTCACTCTGCAGGACTTTTGGTGCTTATGCATGAAGAAAGATAACATTCCATTTATGTTCCTCCTTTCCTTCCTCCATACTTTCACTTCTCAGTGAGTTTATTCTCCCCTGGGGTTTCAGTTGCTCATTCAAGGTTATGAGGATTATTAATTGCTGCATAGGAGTCACAGGAAGTTACTTTTATTTCTGTGTTCACCTATCTCAGCCACTGAACCACTGCAGAAGTGTATTAGATCCTCCAGAGGAAATAAAAAACATGCTGTTGATGGAATATCAGCCTTGGCCACTACTGGAATAATAACATTCAGTCTGGTACAGTATTTCCTGTTCACCCTCCTATATCCTTACTTCCCAACTATGACTCAGCTCCCTTTTTTACCTTTATATTGGGATAAGGCCTAGTATTGATAGGAAAAAAGTTTATTCCACAAACACAACCAACAGACTCTTCCAAACACCAAATCATGTGTCTGTTCAAATCCAGGAACACATAGCTAAAAGCAGGGGCAGAAAAGGATCACCTTTACTGATTTCTAAGTGCCTGCTTTCTTACTGCTTCCATAATCCCCTTCCCTTTCTTAGAACACCAGCTCTTTATTACCTATATGGTTTGTCAGCATTCCTTTAGAGATCTGCTAATTCATCCATTTTGGCTGCCAGATTACTTGCAATTAGATTAGGTGAGACTCTTTCCTTGGTCATTTCAGTAGTCATTGTAGGATCCTTGGCAAAGGAGACTTTTAGATAACCTTTTAACCTCATTAAATCCTCCAGAGTTTCATTATGAAAAATGCTTTTTCCTAAAAAAAACCCAAAACAAAACAATCAACCTGTGAGGGCTGTGACTGTAATTTCAGTCACACACCAGTGCAAATCTAGGATAATTTCATTAAGCAGTATGACATTTTTCTTATTTTGAGAAGTGAATATTTGAAAATGTAGGAAAAGCACTAATCTTTTTTCCAATTAACATCAGGCAGAGGCACAGACTAGACTATAAACTTGCCTCAGCACAGGAAAACTGGTGCTTCCTCACACAGATCTAGGAGATCTATTCCCTTTATTCTCACTGAGGTTCCTACGTACATTTAGAGAAGAAGGAAGCTGTGATTTTTCAGATGCTGCTTTTTATTAAAACTTATGCATAAGCTAATCACAAGAAATGCTAATGGCAGTATATGCCTGTATGTGACCTTTTCCAACCAGAAATTTGCACCTACTGATGAAAGAAAGACAACTAAATCTCCAAAGTCTAAAAGCCATTACAGATAACCACCTAATCTGGTCTTTTTCTAAATATAATTATCAAAGTCCATTGAAAACCAAGCGGGCATCTTGCCCTTCCTGCTCAAGAACATCACTCCTTCACTGTGCATTCTCAAGGGTAATACATACATACAGAGATTGTGCCAAATTGTGGGGTTTTTTTTGTTTGTTTGTTTTTTTTTTCACTGGCTCCTTTCCCTGGCTAGTGATTGGCCCCATTTCTCTATGTGTTTGCATTTCTAAGTTCTCACAGGTAACACTTCTCTTTTATATGTTTAATTAAATTATTGTAGAAAAAGAAGATTCTTCCCTGCAACTCTCTTAGCTGGTTCTTCCTCCACTCACCTGTGTAGCAGATTCTGCACACCTTTCTCCTCTCATGACCATCAATTTGCTTGGCTAAACAAACTGAACTCTTAATCTCTTTAAAGGAGATTCTACATCTCCCTGATTACTCAATTTGCCCTTCTCTGCTCCTATTTGCTTCATCTTTCTTGAGCCTAAAGAGCTGCAATTGTTTGTGCCATGGTCACTATCCGAAATGCTTCTTCCCAAGTCAGATTAATCAGTAAACCTCCCTTACACTTGATGTATTCCTTTTCTGCACATAGCACAATAATTGCCAAAATTTTATACCCCTTTCTTCCATTAATGCTTTTCTCTTCCTCAGCTAATGCTGTGTATGGAATTATACCAAATTCACTTGGCATTCAAGGTTGATTGAAATTTCTCATTTTTTATGGGAGGCCATTTTACATCCACTTTTCATTGTTGGAGTTTGTCTTAAGTTTGTGTTAAGAGGGTATTTCAGGGGCAGTACCCAGCTGCACTGGACTGGGGACTTCATGGTAATACAGTTTGCCCTAAGGGAAAGGGAAATGGAAATGCTTCTGCTGTGTGACAATAGTTTCTGTCATTTCTGTGCCAATGACCAATTATCTCTGTATAGAAAATGGCTTCTCTGAATGTGCCTGTGGCTAGATGGATGGTAAGCAGGACATGGGGCTGAGAAGGGCAGAGTCACTCTAAAAATCAATAGCAAACAGAGCTGCCTGTGCTAGATATTTTGTTCCTCATCCTGTCTCCTGGGAAACAGAGCAGATGCAGGATAAGGACAGATGATCTTATTCCCAGGGGTTTGATATGAGTCCTCTCTCCTTGCTGCCTCCTTCCTACAGCAAGTATGTACTGTGGAGCTTTTGCTTAACTTTCAGATGCTGTAATTCCGATATTTTCTATTGGAATTCTATATTTTTTAATCTGTTTTAACAAGACATTTTCTTACTTGTTCACAGATGAATCTACTTAAAAGTATTGAGTTCAAAGACATCCCATGGACACACTCTTCATTTCTTTTGTATCTTCACAACGACACAGAAGAAAGCAAGATATGTACATCACTGGTACCAAGGCTTACACTTAAAACATCAGCAAGATGATTGTGTAATTCACTCCTACAGGATGGATGGTGTGTCTTAGCTCTGCAGGCTTTTCTGTCACTTACCTGAGAGCAAATATTCTTAAGAACTCAATCTGTGGAAAGCCTCCAAAAGCTCTAGAATTGAGACTGACAGCCCAGATGAGAAGAGTTTGAGAGAAGGGTTTTAAATGAACTTTGTGCCCTCTCAATCCCATACTGCTCCCTACTCCCTGTATGATATGGACAACCTCAAGGACCTGCCTTTCATGTGATAGCTCTGCCCAAGACCTCCATGGGCCCACCTCTAACCAAGCCTACCCACACTCAGTGTACCCCCTGTATTTAGGGCATGTGAAAGGAGGCCTTAGAAAGCAGCCTTGTAGGTGTCTATTTCTGAAGAAAGCAATTCCTCCTCCATCTGTGTAGAGGTTTTTTATTGACCAGTATAGGTATAAAAAAATACAGTAAGGGGATGCTATTAGTTTGACAAGTTTGGCAGACACTGCTGCATCACATCATGTTCTGAAGGTTTTCCTTGTGCCAAAAAAACTAGATTCAAGTTAGGTAATTTAGGTAATTTATGCAGCAACTGGCTAAGAAGGCAGTTACCTCATTGGTATGCAGGTCATTACAGATATTCTGAGGCTACAATTTTACTTTAGAGGACAGTTATAAATAAGAATTTAAAGCAGGACTCCTTGGCCTTTGACTTTGGTGGCTAGCTGGGCATAGGAAAATTCACAGAGTAGAGCTTGTAGTAATTTCTTTGAATGAAAAAAAATCTCTGCTGCCATGGTTCTCTATGACACCACTGTCACCTAAAACACCTGGACTGTTTGAGGTGTTTTGATTACAGAGAGCAGCTCATTCTGCCACACCAATTAACTACAGCCTCCTGGGAAAGTTCTGGGGAATTGCTGAAACATGCCATATGTAGTGATTTAGATTTTGAATCTGTGTATTTTAACATAAGATTATTCCTTAATATCTAAAATAATTATTTTAATGAAAGCTGAAATTGAAATATATTGAAATTGTTGAATATATTGCAATTGTTGAATATATTGAAATTTCTTCAAGTACATATATAGTGAAGTTTTGTATCAAAGTCTACCTATTGCATATAATGTAGCTGTAAACAGGAACTGACACATACCTCAGTAAACACTAAGAGAAAGCTGGGAACAATTGATAAATATAAATTAGCCATGAAAGTAAAATGTACTGCCTACACAGTGTTACACTTCATTTTACATGCTGAAGGGCCACAAAGTACACCGTCACCATATGTTTGAAAGCTGCCATGACTCACACAGAACAGGCTGATGAATAAGAGTATCTTCCTTCCACAGTGTATAACACTGACCAGAAATCCACCCTGTAAATGGTTCCATTGTGGGCAGCAGTTTAACGTGCCCCACATCCTTGTAATTAACTACATAACTGTAAAATGGTGCTGCAAGGTTTACTGTGCACCGATGCAGAAAGCACTCTAAATTCCTTTAAAGGATGGTTCACACATTTGTCATTTCACATCCCACTCATTTTGCAGCCAAAGGAGGCTGGAATGCTGTGTTAACCATCTTTTTCATTAATTTCACTTCTTTTCCATCTCTTTGAATTTTTGGTTATGAATTCTGTTGGGTAGTGCCCAAAACCAAAGTTTATATTGTAAACAAGTGAGATTGCTTTTCTAATTTACATGTAAACATATAGTAGCTATAAAAGCTGAAATGACATTGTTAATTACATACGAAATTGAACATTGAGTGCTAAGTGGCTGTTTGATAATACCTATAAATTATAGACTCGAGTCAGTAAGTAATAAGCTGATTTGCTGCTTTTAGAGAAACTGTGAACCTCATGATTTAAAAGCCTAAGAAAAATCTTCCTGAGATGGAAAAGTGCTCTGCACAGTGCCAGCTCTTCGGCCACGCTGTCCCAGCACCAGCCTGTTTTACTCAGTCCTGTGGTACTCACATTTATGGCTGAGATACCCTGGTAACTTAGACATGCCCAGCAAGCCCTCAGGTGTCACACTGAATAGACCCCTTTTTTTCCCC
Source organism: Dicaeum eximium (assembly GCA_013396995.1). Lineage (NCBI taxonomy): Eukaryota > Metazoa > Chordata > Aves > Passeriformes > Dicaeidae > Dicaeum > Dicaeum eximium. The sequence continues at coordinate 1,478,139 of VWZP01000751.1, forward strand.
AGCAGCAGAAGCAGCACCAGGGGAGAGGCAGCAAACAAAATTAATTTTGAGCATCTCTTGTCAATTTAAGTTGCTCTATAATATCCTATGGCAGAACTGATTTTTTTCTTTGAAGTGAGCTGGATTTCTTCCTTAGCACAAATTGGCACCTATGGCTATTTACTCATATGTCAGCTTAGTATTTTGTTCTGTTTTCCATGGCGGAATTTTTCATGAGGCCTGGGGAAACTGGAGGTTTTCCAGACATGACAGTGAAAGTAAAATGCTATTTTGGTAAATGTGAAAAGAAGATTGATAAATTGAAAAGACATTTTCTTACATATTCATTGGAACTTAGTTTCCATTTTGTCTCCATTCTTATAAAATTTTGAACATATAAGTGTTTTCTCCTAAGTATTTATTGTAGAGATACTAAGGTCAGAACTGACTTGACTTGGTTTGTTGCTGAATATTTATGCTGTGTCATACCAGCTATTTTCCATATGACACTCCAGGATAATACAATCACTTGGAAAGCAGTCAAGGCAGTCAGTCTCTTTTGAAATTTGAAATTCATGGATTTTGTTTTCTTAAATAGCCTTAACTACAAAGTCTGTTTTGCAAAACAACACATACCCCGTCTGCTCTCTCCCAAGAATTCAGACTTTTAATTATTCGAGTCATTCCAGAAATTAAAGTCTGTAGCTTTTCTGGAACCCTTTAAAAACAGCCAATGTATGCTACACCCCGATCATCATATGAGAATTTTTCCATGGCAATGATTTCTTACAATTTATCAACAGGAAGTTCTTTTACAATGAGATATGAATAGTGACCTGAATTTCTTATGATTCTGAAACTTGTGTTTTGCCTATTAATGTGTTTTGGCTCAGCTGATGAAAGTATCACAGCCAAGTCTGCAGCTGAATCATATCAGTGGGTTCTTTGGAGGCAGCGGTGTGAACAGAGCACTGCTGAATGCAGAAAGCCTGGACTGCCAGGGGGGCTGCTGGAAACTCATGCCAGACGTGGTCCATCACAGTAGCTTCAGGGCTGCTCTGGCTTAGGCTGGTGCTAATTGCCTCCTGGCAACCTCAGGGGATGCATACAGACGTTTTTGCTGCCTCCTGCTGTCTCAAGCCTTAGTCACAACACACCTGGGACCACCCTAAGGATGAGAACCTGCATACACCAGCAAGCAAAATCACTGTGCCTTTCCCTGCAAAATAAAATAAACTTAATTAAGTGGGTATTTGGTTTGAACCACAAGCCAGTGTGTGAAATGGACCATGTCTTCTGAGCATTTACATGGCTTCTAAAACTGATTTTGACTGTAGGTAAGTCACTACACAAGCATACATCTGAGTAAGATCAGACTTGAAAAGGGATCATGTATTTTTTTGCCTTTACTATTTCTAGCCAAATGTGCTACTCTTGCACTTCCACAGCATCTGCTGTTTGAATGTATCAGTCAAGTAAATCACACAATACTTAGGTAAATCTTAATCCATTAATGAATGCAAAGCCAAGGCACAAAGAAGTGATTTATATAATTATGAATACTAATGAGTATGTACTTCAAGATGAGTATATTCCATGCACCTAAAAACTCTTCTGAAGACATAAACTGTTAAGAAATAAAGTGAGCTGTGTTTTCCTTACTGTTTTTTTTTTTTAGAAATAAACTTGAATATTCAATTATGGGTTTATTATACTGTGAATCAGTTTACAGTGATCAGTGGATATAATTTTTAGTATGAAAATGGTATTCATGCATATTACAGTTCCAGGCATATATTATCCTTTCATGAAAACATTTCAGTCTTCAAGTCTTTATGCAAAAGATTGGCCTGTGGGCTCTGCACAGGATATAAATTAAGTTCTTGTTTGGCTAAATGTGATTACCCTGTAGGGTACCAATCTTGCTTTTTGACAGTGGAAGCTAAAAATTGCAAGCAGGACAGTCCACTTGAAATGGGGCCAGGAAGGGTCAGTTTCTAAATAGCAAATCTGAGGTGAATTTCTAAATAGCAAATCTGAACTAGATTTTGATATTATCCCTAAGAATGTTCAGTTAAACATAGAAGCTGTCTCCTCCATAACTGCTATCATTGCTTTTAAATATCATAATGAAGTTGAGAAAAGCTCTTATTTTTTTAAGAAGTACAGGTCTTTATTAATCATATGTAAAGATGCTGCAATCACTTTCACCCAGCCTTTAGTCAGTCTACGGCTTTATTCCCATTTGACACTTCCTCTTACTGCTCTCATATTCTATCAAAATTAATGTTCCAATAGAGAAATTCAGTGAATAGCAAAACCCCACAGATTATCAAAACAAAACCACCCCAAGTCAATACAACCTCAAACTATTAGAATGTTACCAAAATACTGTTGCTTTAATGTGGACTTACTGAGTGCATGAGAGAGCCTTAAAAGGCATATGCTGACACAACTGAATATGAAATACTGCTGTTCCTTCTGACAGGATTAGCTAAATACTTAAATCGTAAGAACATCCCCTGTACTTTTTCTATACTCAGAAAATGTGCACAGAAAATTCACTCTTTGATCTATTTCACTAGCTTCAGTTACTGTAGCAGGCTTTTTTATATATAAAAATTTTATTTTTAGTAGTCTTTGGCATCTCCTTGGCTTTCCTTTGATGTATAAAGGTTTTATGATCAATAATATCTAAAAGCAGCTAGTGTTATTGCAATTGCTCTGAGTCAAGGAAAAAACCCAACAAAAGTAATGCAACACTGGTGAAAATTATACGGCTTTTGGCTGTTCAGAAAATGTAATTATCTCAGTAAATGCATGCAGTTTTAGTAATGAAATTCAAAATTTGAGATGGATTATTTTTAATATCATATTTTCACAGTGGCTCTATTTGATATTTTAAATCAGACCTCAACACTTACCTAATAGATAAATACCTCACTCCCTCAATAGGTTTTATATGAAGGGACTCAGCACTCCACACAGAATCCTAATGAATTTGAAGGAGGAAAAGGATAAAACCAGGCCTAGAGATAGGCTGGGGGCAACACACCAGTGTCTGAGGGATGGTGTGCTGGGGAGGTCCTTTCATCTGTTGTCTCAATGGAGACAGGGGATGGAGATCCATGTGGCAGCAGTGACACAAGGGATATTGAAGTGTTGGAAACCACAGAAGTGCCTGAGAATGATCACATGGAAGGTCCTGCTTGACTGACCCCATCCCCTTCTGTGACAAGATGACCTGCAGAGAGGATGAGGGAAAGGCTGTGGATGTTGCCTTCTAGACTTTAGTAGAGCTTTGACAGTGTTTTTCACAGTATTCTCCTGGAGAAACTGGCTGCTCATGGCTTGGATGGGTGCACTCTTCACTGTTAAAAACTGTCTGGATGGCTGAGCCCAGAGTGCTGGTGAATGGTGCTGCATCCATTTAAGCATCCAGTCACAAGTAGTGTTCCCTAGGGAGCAGTGTTGGGGCCAGTTCTGTTTAATATCTTTATCAATGACCAGGATGAGGGGATTGAGGACACTCTCAGTCTGCAGACAACACCAAGCTGGGCAGGAGTGTGATCTGCTGGAGGGCAGGAGGGCTCTGGACAGGCTGGATTGATGGGCCAAGGCCAATGGTGTGAGGGTCAACAAGGACAAGCAGAGGTCCTATCAACAGTGTCTGAACATGAGGCAAGAGTGTGCCCAAGTGGCCAAGGCCAGTGGCATCCTGGCCTCTATCAGGAACAGTGTGGTCAGCAGGACCAGGGCAGTGACCATTCCCCTGTACTCAACACTGGTGAGGCCACACCTCAGTCCTGGGCCCCTCAGTTCAGGAAGGACAGGGAGGTGCTGGAATGTCACTGCTCTCTACAACTACCCCAGAGGAGACTGCAGAGAGGTGAGAGTCGGTCTCCCAAGTCACAAGCAACAGGAGAGGAAATGGCTGCAAGCTGCGCCAGGGGAAGTTCAGATGAGATATTAGGAAAAATTTCTTCACCAGAAGGGTTGTCAGGCAGCTGAACAGGCTGCTCAGGGAGGCTGAGTGGTTGAGTCACTGTCCCTGAGGTATTTAAAAGACAAAGAAGCCTGCAGCTTAATCCTAGCATGATCTATTGTATGCCGATTTTGGGTTTGGGTGACAAACACTAAAATTACACATTCAGAAAACAGTTTTAACTGTGGATTTACAGAAGCACAATCGAAACCTTCCATTTGAATTCCCACAGCTCCCCCATGCCAAATAACACATATCTGCATGATGAGGCACATTAACTCATCTGACATCGAACAGTTTTTTTCTTGGATTAGTTTGAGTAGTGAATCAATTTCCTGATCTGGTTCAGCAGGCAGACACAAAATGTCTGTGTTAATGGAAGCGAGCAGCTCAGAAAATGAAAATGCTTTTGATTGACCTCTACCCATTTAAAGCATATGTGAAACTACCTAAGGGATGTTACACACAGGCTGTCAGAACATAAGGCCATTAACCACCAGTCCACTGGGGCTCTGGTCTCTCCCTTTCTGGGTTATTTTCTTGTACTATCCAACTATTGTTTTACATCAGAATTACCTACTAAAGTGTGCATTCCCATTGTGGTCAAAGCTTACATACTGTAAGATATGATTTACTGTAAAACCCTGAAGAATTATATTACATACCCACAGTAGTCTATTTCAAAAATTTATTTTCCTAAACATGGCATTTTGTAAATTTTTATTAAATACATACCCTTTACAGTACTGATGCAGTGTAACACAAATATTCACAAATATTTTCAATGTTATTATCTCAGCAAACACCATTAATGACTGTTTTCATTTACTAGTAACTCAACAATTAAAATCACAATTCAGTGACCACTTTAGCCCAAATAATATCATAGTTGTATGAAACACTGTGATCTGCTACTGGATCAGTAACATTTATTTCATTTTGCAGAGAAATTATTATAACTGATGTAGACAAAGCTCTTTTTGCTCCAGTTGAAAAAGTCTGTGAATAAATCATGTCATGTTTAGGTACAAAAAATAGGTCAATGGCTACTGAGAGGATGTTTCCAAAAGCAGAACCTTCCCTGCAGCACAGCTTTAGGAAAACACTTCATCTGACAGCATACATTCTTTTTAACAGAATCTTACTCAGTACTGGATAAAAAAAATAATTTAACTGTATAAATGGACAGAGAGAAGATAGTGAGAAATGAGACTTCTTTTAAATTAAAAATACATGGCAGGACATTTTAGGACTTCACTTGAACCAAGCTCCTTCCAATTGATGTTACTTACCTGGAGGCCACGACCCTCAGGCAAGTTGTTTTCAGTGCCTTGGAGCTGTGAGAACAGCACATTTTTTGGGAAGAAATGAGCCAGGAGAAAGCAGTACATACTTGTAGTAATGTTCTCCATACAGGAGTTACCAGTTTTGTCTTCTACTAAGATTAAATGACGGGTAGCACATTTGTTAAATTGCTCAGCAACTAAAACATTTACCAATCATGGATCAGAGGAGCTCTTGTCCAAGGGAGACACATTTCTCCTAATTAAAAAAAAAAATCTAAGAAGATCCTATTACATTAGCACTTTATATGAAATCATATCTTAAATCTTTATCAAAAATAGCAAATAATCACACCGACGAGAGGACTATTCTAAACTGATTGTATATACACTCTCAAATCAAACTTGTTCCTTCACCCATTTTGGATTACTTATGGATAGCTACTGCCCCAGACAGGAAACTGCTGCAAAATGAGGCATTTTTGTCTTTATATACTAATATAGTTAGCAGAGACATGATTCTGAGACCAGAGTTCAGATACAACACACTGAATCTCATATTATTTAGCAGCCATAACTCTGTAGTAAAAACAGGACACTCATTACCCATTCCAATCTGACATGAACAAGGAACAGCTTTTAAAAGTTTTCTTGGTTGTGTTTTAGTGGAGAAATATTTTAGATATTCTTGGAATAAAGGGTAAAGGAAATCTACATACTGATTATAAATTAAGACCAGTGTTGACTTTTATTTACATAGTTTAACAAACAAATTCAAGTAACGATTCAGATTTTGAACATTACTATAAACCACAAGTTTATAGCATATAGTGTTGCATTCTTCATAGAGCTGTGATTATTATTCTACATTTTTCTTTCTCCAACGAAGCCACCTCAGAGCTCTCACCAGTGCTACTTGTCCCATGAGGAATGTGATCCTAAAGTTACGTTTATACCAATCTCTAGGATTCCAAAGCCAAAAAAATAATCAGCACACAGAATAAGAACAGGAAAAAGATACACAATTATATTAAAATATCCTTTGGCATTGACAAATGACATTTCAGTGATGACCTGCACTTTCTGTTCTTTGTGGTGACACTTTTCCTGCCTAATAAGAGTTAAATAACCTATGAAAAACTCTATGTGTATATCCACATTCATGAACAGGTTACACATGATTACAGGGTTGCAACTGTATTTGAATTCAGGTGAGATAAAATAGTTAAAACCATGTCTCATATTTCAGAAGTAAAGCTGATCACCAAGCTGTCTGGACTACCTGCCAGTGCTGTGCTTCAGGTAAAATTTGTTTGTGTGTGGATGAAGATGCCTGTGTTGAAAAGGGCAGAGTTGGTCTCATAGAAGGGTGGGAAAAAATAAAATCAAATCACATTTCAAAGGCTAATTATACAACCCAATACAGAAAACATTAGCTTTCTACTGCAGTATCTTATAAAGATAATGCCTTTAACATTGTCAAAGTTAGTCTTTATATCTTTAAATAACTTAATTTTTATGAATCATGCATGGCTTCTGGAACCAATTAAAATTATTCACAGTATAGTATTCACACCCCTTTTTAACCTCTGCGAACTTGCTTCAAGTTCTTTGCCCCTATTATAAATTAAATTAATAAAATTTTTTATAGTTTCTAACAAAGATCTCACTCCCATGTTGTAAAATGCTCACCAGAAGCAATAGGATACATAGAATTCTAGAACTAAAACACAGATTTAGGTCTTCTCTTGAGATGTCTGGGGCAAACCTTGCACACACAGATCTAACATAAGCCTGAGATAACCAACCTCTCAGTGAGGATAGCAGCCAAATTCACACTGACAGGCAGCACTGAGCTACCCCTTCAAATGTCATGTTAAATAAAAACACCATGCTAACATTGCAACTGTTTCTTTTCCCATTTCACATTTAATTTCCTATATCCTGCTTGAATTTTTTTCCAAAACTAAATTGTATTTCCAGTCTAAGTACCCTGAACTGAATATTCAAGGCATCTATGCACAGTCATTGCTTCAATTTTAACTAAATTTTTGAAGTTGCAACACTTCAGCTGCCAGTTTTCAGGCCAGCTGGCAATACTGCAAAAGAACATACAGCTAAATGCATAAACAGATTTTTATAAATATGACCCCACAAAATCAGAGTGCCTGTAAAAAGCTCTGCTGTTTTCAGGGCTGTACAATTCCACTTTGAAACTACAACGATGCTGCCAACACAACTTGATTTTACAAGTCAGCAGCAAGAAAGGTCACGTTTAAGCACAAAGCCTGAATTATCTTCCCCTGAAGATGGGGCACTATCCTAAGGTCACTGCAACAATGGTAACTGGTAGTCAGTTCTAAGATGAGCTATTTGCATTCCCACTTATTAATTATAGGCAGTGTATTGACAATCCTTTCACAAAAAACAATTTCTTACTTTGCATCTTTTCATGCTGTTACTTTGGATTATGGTGAGGTTCCCCCCACCCCTCCGTGGGCAAGATAAGATGTGTATATTTAAGTATTTGTTAGTTAAATTGTTCTCACAGGGTAGTATTTTATGGTTTATGCACAATACACACGAAGAAACTTAAGCCACCATTTGCTATAGATCACTTACAGTGATGGCAGAATTCTCACTGGTGTTATGCCACTAGGAAACCTGTCACACTTGACACCTTTGAGCCCAATAATCTCCCAGTCCAGGAGAGAGGCAACTGCAGTTGTGCCTTCACATTCAGTGATCAGTATTCCTGGATTAAGTGCTGTCTTCCTCCACCTTCCCATTCCTCTCTCATTTCTAGCCTTTTTTCAAGTGTGCACAGCTACTTGCAGGGGTATGTGTGTTTGCAAGTCATTTTTCACCCCTTTCAGATCCCCAGTCCAGTTTGTTGAGTTATTGTACACACAGTAACATTGAAAGAATGCAGGAGATGCTGTGAAGAGTTAGATGTGGGTTTACCAAGCTGTAGCTGAGGTTCTACCCAGGATGAGGTGATCAATTTATGCCTTGTCAAACTCAAAACTGATCACTTTTTTACTAGACATTTGCAAAATAAAAGACCAAAGATTATTAAATATTACTCCCATTAAATGTTTTTCCTTTGAGATAAATCACATTTACTTGTCCTTATTTAACAGTCAGCTAAAATCTGTTATACAGAACTTTCAAGTGGTCTATTTGCATATTTATCAGTTTCAATTAGCAGCATGAAAAGACCCGTGCCCTAAGATAATAAAATGTGCCTGATCTTGTCTCTTTAAATCTCAGACTTGAGCTTATCTTTCCACTAAGACAACAATAAGCAGCAGCAGAACTCAAATGATAATGCAAATTTCTGTCAAATGCAAATAACAGCATTAAAAAAATGATTTTCCAAATTACAGGGCTTTGTGCTGTTTTACCAATTACAGAAAAAATGTTCAAATTTTAAACTTGATCTTATACCTTTCACTTATACTGTAATGTATAATGGTCAACATAAATACCTTCTACATACCTGTTATACTGCAAATGGTTTTTAAAATTTTTACTTAGAAAGTCCTTGTAAAAGTCAGCCATTTCTTCTGCATTCAGTGTTGCTTTTTGACCTGAAAATAGGTTTTGGTGTAACAAAGTCAAGGCAATTCTTTGGATCAAAACACTGGGTTCAGATGCTAGGTCTAACTCCTTGCTCCTACAAGCTTTCTGTGTAACCCTGAACAAGTTAATATGCCTTTATCTTTCAACTTTTAAAAACTTATCTAGAGAGCACAGCAGATTAAAATAATTATCATCTTGAAGCTGGCATAGTTCTTAAACCCCTATTACTTGTGGAATTAATAAAGTTTATCAGCTCTTAGACTATAGGAGTATCCATCCTTTGAATAAAATAATTTCTCACAGGGCTGAAGCCTAAACAGTACCAGTAAGAACATAAGTAACTTCATTTCCCCCACTAAAGCAAGTCCATAAATATCAAAAGAACACTATCCACAACTGACATGGTATTTTCAGATGTAATTCTTTTTCTATTACTGTTGATAAATTTCAAGTAACTTCAGGCAAAAAGTTTATGTTCTGAGATGTCAGACTTCCAAACAATCTAGTAGGCAATTATTTTGAGAAGAAGAAATTATTTTGAGAAGATGATTTTGAATATGTCGCTCATAACCAGAATATAAAAGGAACAACAGGAAGACCGATGGCTACAGCACAAGATGTCTAATCCTGAGAACCAGCAAATATTCTCAACTCTACCAGACAATTCCTACATAAACCTTCTGGCACAAAATGTCCCTAAAATGACAGTCAAATTTCAATGCCCCAGGGAACATGGATATGATGAGGGAGATGGAATTGCAATATTCAACTTGTTACTGTTCCAAAATGCATTTTAAGGCTCTTGAGATTGATCACAGAAATGTAAAGTATTGATTGGTTCTATCTGTCATTATTTAAAAACTCATATACCAGAATGTATTAACATACTATGGGAAAAATTAACTTGAAAACCATTTGACGACTGCCAGCTTAATACCTATAGTTAATTTGTTTCTTCATACTGGTATCAGCAAAACTGATTCATTACATAGAAAAGAAAGTTTCATTACGACTGTTTGTGTATATTTTTATTTTTACAAACATTCACAGCTGTATTATAGAAGAGCTGACCAAAGGTATGCAGTCAATATAGATTTATTTTTAATGGAAGTATGTGGTCACTCTCTTTTACTTCTAGAGTATAAAAGCAAAACAAAAAAATCCAACAAAATACCAATATAAAAGAAATGTTTTTGAAACAACATAGATAATAATTAAAATTACTTCTCAAGCACACACTGATCACCAGAATACAAACAGAAAAGAAAAATAACTGTCTGCAACATACAGAACGTCAGAGCAGATGCTTCACTAAACTCAAACAGATCATTATTCTGTGAACAAAGTGTTCAACCTCATACTACAATGCCCAATTCACTATTATTACGAAGGCATTTTGTTTTCATTTTCACACAATGAATTAGAGAGACAACTATTTTACAGCAACTGTGCTCAGGCAGAGACAGGCAGATAGCAGCTGCCATCTCCCCACAAGCTGTCTTAGTCTCCTTCAAGGAAAAATATTGTATTCATTGGACTCACCATGGACCTGAAGCTAAGGACTGTGAATTTATCCACCCAACCATAACATGCACTTGAGGCAAATGCTCTGTATGTTTATCTCAGCAAGCTCACTGGCTTAGGAGGTGTGAAAGTAAAAAGTCCCTTCCTCCTTAGGCTACACAATTATTGTATAACTGGGCTAGGATTTCAGCACATTCCCTCTGGCTGTGGGCAAGGAATTAGGGGAAGAACAGTACAACAGATGATCTGACCCCCATATGCACATCTCTGAAAAGCTCCTTGTCTCTTTTGTTATCACACTACTGAAAACACTTCTAAATCCTGCCCCTAAGATTTACTTGTGACCAAACACAATGAGCATAAACTAACAAAATTCAAAGTTAAACAGAATTCAGAATGCATCCTAAACTATTAACAAAGATCTCACTAACCTGATTCATCTCTCATTTCCAGACCCTTGGCTTTCAGTCTTGAATAAATAAATTCTTCTTTTTCCTAAAACACGTTTTTCCACATTAGAATGGGATGTAGTCAGTCCTTGAAGTTAACCATTGTTTTTAATTACATAGCAATGTGGTGTTCAACACCCTTTGAAATAACTAGTAATACTCGTTATATTCAGAAGTGTCAACTAAACACTTTTCTTAAACCAGTGAGTTAGTTAAACTGGTCATTTAGATCCTGCTACCTGCATGCATCAATTAATTCATGCAATTGTCCTACTGATACTTATCAAACTGATTTGAGGAGTAGAGCTACAGTCAAACTTCAGTGTTGTTTGACAGGAATCAAAGTTTCAGTTTATAAAACAAACTATGGATATGTGCTGTACTGTATAACTGAGATTTTGAGCATAGAAAAAAGCATGCAGCCTAAAAATATTAAAATTATTTAGATGGAAGCACAATAATATAGTGTGTGTTTTACAGAGTAAAAACTAGTTCTGTGGAATTAAAAAAACAAGCTTCATTTTTTTCTGGGATCTTTTTCTGCAAGTTTTGAGTGGACATGATGTTCACCATCATAAACAATGGTGAATTACTGAACTGTTACTGTTCTCGCAAAAAATGCCACATTGGTTGGGAAATGCTAAAATCAGGAAAGACAGACTCCCCTTAGCCATGCTGGGATACGCTGCCAGTGAAATGGGATGTATCATTTAACCTCATTTAGTCTTGGTAATTACACCAAATTTCTCTCACTTATGACAAGAGAAAAACCAGCCATGAAATAATTTTCAACAGCTGCTCTAGTCACAGAGAGGTCTTGCATGTAGGGCAGCTACAACTTTATACTTTCAGTGCAAGTCAGGAAAAAGGCAAATACTCTACGCCACTAGGCAGCAATAAAACGTGGGATTTTTAGTTTTGCGCATCACTTAAAGAAACGAACGACCAAACCTTAATTTCCTCCGTGACCCTGAGCACAGTAACAGCGGGCAGAACCGAGCCCCACCTCAGAGAGGCCAAGCCTCCGTTTGGGGCAGGCAGGCGGGCGCTCAGCAGCAGCACGGGGTGCGAGGCCGGGCTCACCTGGCGGAAGGCGCGGTTGTGCCGTGCCCAGAAGCGCTGGTTGCTGGCCTGGGCCTCCTGGCGCGCCTCCCGCAGCTGCCGCTCCAGCGCCGACTCCTCCGGGGACACGTAGAAGATGACGGGGCGCAGGTTGGAGTGCTTGTCCGGGGGCCCGATCCAGTCGCTGTGCGAGTGCGCGGGGGGGCGGAAACCCGGGCCCTGCGAGACACACACACGGCGTTATCAGCACCGCTAAAGGGTTTCTGGAACGTCTCCGTTTGGAATAAATTCCCAAATGCCACGGAACCTTAAAGCATGCAAGCATAGCAAGTTCAGGAATAAAGCACATTTATTTACTGTGCCCAAAAACAATGGTGTACATTTACAATTTACTTCTACTTACAAATGCACTACAGAGAGGATACTTTCAACTGTTTTACCATGCGCATGAATCATGACATATTTTTTAAATCAACTTTTTTTTTAGTTTTCATTTCGCGGAGAGAACTAGTAAGTATACAAGTTTTTTCTGGCGCTGATCTCTGCCCTCTGGTGACCAGTGACAGCACCCGAGGGAACAGGATGAAGCTGTGTCAGGGAAGTTTAGACTGGATATTAAAGGTTCTTCACCCAGAGGGCTGAAAGTCACTGGAACAGACTCCTCAGGGATGGGGTCACGGCCCCCAGCATGACAAGCTCAAGGAGCTTTTGAACAACTCTCTCAATTGTGCTGAGGGCTGTTCTGTGCAGCGCCAGGAAACACATTTCGCTGCTCCTTGCGGGGGCCTTGAAACTCAGCATATTTTATAACTCTAATTCTAAGTTTTCCTCAGTCCAGCGTTCTTCCTGCATCCATGTGCCCACACACAGGCGTGTGCCTGCCCCAGTCGGGTTTGGGAACACTTGGCGTTAGCCAACAGCCGGACCTCAGCGCCCCTCCAGCAACAAACACCGGGGAGCTCGACGAACATCAAAAAGCAGAGGCCGCGGGGAACGCGGTTTGCTACCGGCCGCCCCCGCCCCGCAGGCGTTACCGGGGTGCAGCCGGCGCGCTCCCCACTCACGGCTCCACGGGGGTGGCGGCCCCCGAGGCTTCCCCCGCGGCCCCCGCAGGAGCTGCCGCCCCCCGCCCGGGTTTACCACGCTGTCCGGCCGCTCCCCGCGCTCAGCCGTGTGGCCGCCGCCGGAGGAGGCGGAGGAGGAAGCGGAGGAGAGGAGGCGGCGGCAACA